>CAXAMN010015891.1:800672-927198 GCA_963970005.1 Durusdinium trenchii | reverse complement strand
CACTGTCCCAAAGGTTGGAGTAGAAGCTTAGGCCCACTTTTAGCTCAAACTCGAACAAACGGATTGAACAAACGGCTGCAGTGAAACATACATCTATACAAGCTATATCATGTACATGTAACTGGTGCTACATCTGATCAATAATAACTATGCACATATTATATATATAGGATATAGGATGCTATTAGGTGGAGGCCATCGCTACTACTAACAGGAAGCCACTGGTTATATATATATAATTCTATTGGTGTTCCATCTAAAATGTCTTCATGGATCCTTCCATGAGATTAGTTGATGAACACACACAAAATACATTTTTGAAAACCGCTGGAAAGATATGGAAAGAAATATCAGAACACATGCATTTCAGGAATGCACGAACGCAGAACAAAGATTCATACTTTTAGAAATGATTGGACGTTTGTTGCCTGCTGGTGGCAACAAATGATGACGTGTCACTTCATTTGCCTGCTGCATTGGACAGCTGACTCGCCAAATGAATCTACTGCTTGCAGCTTTTAGTACCATTCCGGAGAATTAGAATTGAGGAATCCGTGTGCATGTGAAGTGAACCCCGCCATTGGCCATTGGCCACCAAGCACGAGGGGTCAAGGTGAAGGAGTCCTCCAATCACACTTTCACTGTGCATGCTGCATGCACTCACTGTTTTTCGTCTGCGGACTCTAGGTCTTTGGGATACCTGTTGCTGAAAGAGAACAATCTGACTCTGCAATGTCTCACAGGCTTGAGGATAGCAAATGATAGCGAAGATGCGAGGCAGTCTTCATCAGATGCCGCTTGAACGGACTCAAACGTACTCTGGGTAGAGGCTAAAGACATCCCGCCGCGGGAGCCAATCTTTCACCTCATCCAGCGCCTTCTGTGTTTGAGCGTTTGGCCGCGCCCTGAGTGCTTTCCTCAGGCGACGGACGGACACGGAAACACACGAATTCATCGTTTGCCCAAATTTACCTGTATCATCATCCTGTATCCAACATACGAGTACATAGTAACGGCCCCTTGGAAGATTACATGGTTGCCAGTGTTTCTTGGAGGCAGGGTGCTTGAGCAGAACTGCAAATCCCACTAGTTCAAAACAGCGTTGTGACTTGGGATGAGTTGCAGAAAGCACCTGCCAGCATCTTTCATGATCTCGTTACTGTCCTGCAGCTCAGATGTCACAGTGGAAGACACGCCAACAAGCATCCGGCTGTGAGTCAAGTACCTGGAAGCCTGTCCGCAGTAGACACTGAAAAAGAACAAGATGATATCCAACTCTCGCTAAGGTACTCGAAGGTACTTTACCCATTGGCTGTTTCAGCCATCGCAAAAACAACGGCCACAAGTCACTGCTCGAACGCGCTTGGATCGCTGAAAAAATTCAACTCCTTCTACCATATCGTGCACATTGGGGTAGCGCAGCTTAGCAGAAAGGTAAGGTTCTCTTCTGAGAAAATATCGTCATTCTCCCGCTGAGCATAACCCAAACACTCCATGTATGGATTTCTTTTAAACCAACATTCACCCCTGAAACCACCCCAATATAAGTAAATATGCCCCCCATGGGCTGTGTTGGCAATATCTTCCCTTTCCCACTCGACTCAGACTACTTTCAGATAGTCCCGACGCCAATTGTTTTCTCCCAGCAACGGCCCCAGAGTCACAGTTGTTCCCAAGGTCCACCCGTCACGGACTCGCCGGTGGGTGGCCTCCTTCAGCACCAAAAAGGTTTCGGCCTTGGCCGACTCCGCGGTGAGCTTCCGAGCCAAGCCCAGGCGGTAGAGGCTCCGATCATCGCACCAGACGAGGCAGGCCTTCTCAGCACATTCTTCCGCCTGCTTCAAGGCTTGGCGCTTGAAATACTCGAAATGTTCCTGGCGACCGCGGCCTCCGCCGGAGGGTGGAAAACACCATGGGTCCAGTGTGTTTTGTAGATATACGGTCATCGGCTCACTAACATGGAAGTGGAAAACCATGTGTTTCGAAAGGAACATGGTCTTCCAAGGGCCAATGTTCCACTTCCATGGTAGAGAGTCGGAGTGTAATTGATTACCGTTCTATTCTTTTTTCTGGATGTCGTGTTTCCAAGTACGGAATCCATTCAAAATTGGTCTTGGGGACTTCCGCCCATCCCACAAATCTCCCGGTTTCCCTTCATCCCCACAGAACTCCAGGTCCTTCTCGTGAAACTGTGAAGAGAAAGGCGTCCCGTCCGGAAGCACACCTTTGCCCTGCGCCATATCTAAAATGCACTGCGCACGGTTGGAGAGGCAATCCGCCAGCAACTGCTCCTCCCTGTCTTGCCCAGAAATGGATCGCGGACGTCCGTGTGCTTGGGGCTTCTCAACCTGAAAGTTGGACGGGAAGATCCTCAACGCATGAATAAGTGATAAAAGGAAGTCATCAAGTATACTTTCCCAACTCATCTTTAAACGCGTATCCCGTATCACAGTCTGTTGGCAGAAATCAGGTGCTTTCCAAGCAGGCATGCTGGCATGGTCACCCAAGAACCAACGGTCACCAACGTGTCATTTTCGCAATCACCGAATGAAAAAAGACGTTGGATCCTGCCTCTGTTTCGATGGCATGGAACACTTGCCCTCCAATGTAAACTCCGATCAAACCTCTACACACCACCTCCGTGACCTTCGTGACCCAACCACCGGACCAACTAACTCATGGAACGTGACCGTTTCGGACGGTTTCGACTGCTTCGATGACCCGTTGACCAGATGAAGGGCTGTTTACCAAAACCAACCCATCAAAACAAAGCACCAAAACCACCGAACTGTCGATGCTCTGGCCTACTGTCGGAGACTTCTAAATGGAACTGATGGCTTTTTGGATGTATCAATCCCCCTCAAACCAATGAAGGCAACAGGAACAACACTGTGCATAATTTTCGGGTCTTGCTTTTGGAACCACTTGGCCATAAGCAAAGCACACCCCTTGTACATTGTACAACCTGTCACAAGTATATATAGAAAAACATATCACAAGAGTGTCTCTCTTGGGCGGATTAGAGAAAGGAAATCGTGGACCAGCAATCCCTTCACAACCAGTTCACATAGATACCAAGTCACCATCAGCCCCCGCTGGTTGGTAAAAATAAGTTGTTCCACAATGGTGGGGTGAGACGCTATATTTCATTTATCTACATTTGGGGCACATCTCCCAACATGTTCCCCAAAAAACCCTCAAACCGTCCCCCACGCCAAACACATCGAAATTCCTCGAGCAGGGTGACCATTTGGATCACCTCGCCATAGGCTTCATCAGCGCCGATCAGATCGTTCCGCTTGTAGGACTCAATGGCATCCTCCCTTCGCTCCATGGCAAACTGAATGCGCTGATCATGCGCACGCATTTCAGCTTTGGAATCCGAAAGGGATCGAAAAGGAAACGAAGGGAGCAGAGGATCCCTTTGTTGGAACACTGGGGTACCAAAATGCCCAAAGTAGAATATGTACACTACAGTACTCATTATGCAGGGTCATGTTCCATGTCCTTGTTTGAAGGGTGCAATATGTCACTTCTCGGTCGGTGGGGCCACTTCAGAACGACACGTTGGTGGCAAAGGCGTCTGGACGTCCATCCATTGAGGGCCCCGGTGTAGAGGCTTGTGAGTTCGAGCCTTCTGAAGTAATTACAGTAATTGACTTAGAAAGAACACCAACAAGTTGGTCATTGTGTGTGTCATTGTTTGAGGTCTAGAAAGTGATTTTTGGGGGGCTTCGTTCAATTTGGTGCTATTCTGAACTCTGCATCGATCTGTGGAAAAAATGTTGAATAATGTTGAATAGCTTTTTCTTACGTAGAAATTTTGGTCCCAGCTCAAGCTATCCGTGGCATTGGCGTTTTTGAGGTAGACTGTAGTGAGGACGCATGTACTTATAGAACGTGCCCTGACTTCCTCTGTTTGGAGGCTCTTTGCAGGAAGACTGTTATTGAAGCTTTGTAGGCCTCCTCAGTCACAGCTGCAGCCAAACCGAGCACAGTCAAGTTCAGTCACAGACCTGTTGCACCGTGAGAGTTTACTCCTCGCTCGCGCACAAAACAGCATGTCATGCAGCATTCTGTTTGTCTAATAATTCAAGCAATGTCTTTGCCAACCTTAGGAGGGTGAAACAGTCGGTCATCCGACTAGAACAGTGGGTCATCCGAAAACCAAAGGCATCGAGTCCAGTGCACACCGAACTGGCTGTGGGTCAAAACCCGGGAGCCCGCTATAGCTAGTTGATGCGAGTTGACTCACAAATCAAAAACGAACACATGATTCAAGTGAACATGAGAACGAGTGACCACCAAACATTGTCAAGCTACGGTTGGCTAGGTATTGACCCACAGCCTGCCTGGCAGCGCTGAAAGACACTTCAGTTCGATTCACTGTCGCTGGAGGTTGCTTGTATATGGCTCAAGCGCAGGACCAGCTTCTCACTGGTGTCCTTGGATGGGCACATTCTTCACTTCTTCGGCAGAATAAAACAACAAAACATCACCTCGAAAGGTGGTCCCTAGATAGACAAACATTGAACATGGTGTGCAGCTCGTTTCATTCGAGAATTCTATGGAATTCTCAGGTATTCTCAGATTCTCTTGCTTATTAACACCTATATCAGGTCACCATGCAAAGAAAGCGGCGCAGCGACGATGGGGAAAGATCGACTGATGCTGTTGCTGCAGCTCTTCTTGACTCATCTGCATCAGCTTCTCCACACGATGAATGTCTGGGCCTCGGCTTCCGGCTTCACCTTTCCTTTCGCCGAAGCGAGCTCGGCGTTGGACGTTGGTCCTTTGAAGTCTGTGCGTTTTTTTCATCGTAACACATGCAGTACTTGGGAGGCCCGGAGTCAACCAAAGACAGCTACCAATGTCTGGGAACATCATACTGCCTCTGCAAGTGAGGGAGTGCTCAATGGATGCTTTTTAGACGAGTGGATACCCCCAAAAGTCGTCATTAATGATACCAGATACATCCTCATACCAAACTGTAACTGGGAGTAGGATTGCCCCTTGAAAGAAGTTCCTTTTCAGGAACGGAATATTCAATGGGGATTATCAATTGCAAAAGCTCACAGTTCATTTAAGCAGGTCAGGGGCTGGTTTTGGTCATGGCCTCATCATAGACCCCACCCAGAGGGAAAAGATAGACTGCCAGGAACTTCACCACGATGCCGCTGGCTGCCAGCAATGCAAGACTCGTCGTCACCTTTTCCGGACCAGGAACCGGTTGGAGCGGAACTCACCGGTCACTGCATTTGGGACCCAGGTGCGGTCACCAAACCGATTCAAAACGGAGACATGACACCATATGACCGTCAGGAGACTTTGGAGATTCTCAACCATCTGGCTTGGTCTGCAAAATAATCAACACCTTCAAACTCAAACAACAGGACTGGTATCAATGGCCAAAATTACCAAACCTTGAAGGGGATTGATCTTGAAGTCCCATTTACCTTCAGGCCCAAGAAGTTTCAAGATCAGATCTGGCACGAACTGACGGAGTATTTTGTATGTTTATTTGTCGCTTTTGCTGCTTCCAACCTCCTCCAAGAACTGGTTGAAGCTGAAGTGTGCAAGGGTGCCTCCGGGCTGGACCAGAAAATGAAGTCCATAGTCATCAATGATGATCTCTGTGTCCGCCCCAGTGTTACCTCACTGTGTGTATGAGACATAGCTTTGGAAGCGCTCAATGTGCACATTTATATATGACAAAATTCCACCAAAAGGGGCACCTGAACCAAATTCCTAGAAAAGTTTGAAAGCCTTCTCACAGATCCATGTGTCCAGGAAGCACTCTTTCCTTGCCAAACTCCGACCTGTTGGCTGGAATTGGCTTCAGAACGAAGAATGGCTCCTTCAAAAGGCCGTGGCCGTACCTGAGGACAGCGAGAAGGGGACGTGCAGAACATCGTTACCCGAATATATACCTGATGAAAAGATCGTCAGTCCCGCATACGTTGCTTGAGTTTCCATGGGAACGTTCATGCGCAAGAAAACATGTTTTGGGGGGAGCACGGAGTTCTATTGGATTGTGTTGGTGCCAAGGTTGGCTACTATTTGCAGGAGCTGACACAGGTTTGGCTTCACTATCTTTGGCAACAACAGTTTGGTAGGGGAAGGGTGCAATTCCTGTTGCCCACGAAACCATGCATCAATCTATCTGGCAAGTCATTAATTTGTCTGGTCACTTTCTTGCCTTGCCTTGGTTTGCTTCATTTTCCCCAGCTGGATGATTTGTTGGTCCATATGGACCTGCCAAAAGGCATCTCGCAGGACGCCTTTTTGCCGTGGCACCACGCTGCACCGTGGCACCACGTGGTCAAACCACGTGGGGCCATCGAACGACTCCGTTCACGACGTCAAACCATCGACCGTCCGACCGATCGTCGCGGATGTGTCTGGGAGTCGATTCGGAAAGGGATCTCTTCACAGTTTTCATTTGGCAACTTCAACCCTAGGCCCTAGTAAGAAGAAGCTACTAGAGGTGGAGGCCATCGCTATTAGGTTGGAGGCCATCGCTACGAACGGAGCAAGAAGCTACGTCACGTAGCTTAAAAGCCTTGAAGCCTCAAGCTGGCTTCAACGTCCGCTTTTACAGCCAAGACGTGTCTCTACGGCCACGCCATCACGTGCCATTGGTAAATCCAAAACATGTTTGACCAGTGCTCCATCCTCAAGGCTTCCCAAAGCATAGTTAAGTTCGTTTTGGCGGCTCATCTTGACTGCCATCCATCGCACCGAGCTACTCATAGCTATGAATGTCCATGAGCAGCATCACCACAAGGCCCCGATGACGAATGGTCTCATTGTGTGCCGCCCGATGAGTCTCCAGGCTTAGGCCCATGGCACGGAGCAGCGTGGAGATCTTGAAGATCTCATTGCCGTTGTGCATCAAATCAGCCTTGATGTAGCCTGGGTGGGTCGAATCAGGGAGACAGAGATGTCGAGAGTCGATGGTTGTAGCGCGGGTTCGTTGGTCGTTCAACACCGTTTTGGGCGTCTGGAGTCGTTTGATGCGTCGTTCGATCCGCATGCAGTTTGAATCCCTTGGCACCAATGATGATTATGTACCCAGTGAACATGCCCAGATGATCATGGAGCAAATCCTTGATCACTCGCTCAACAAACCCAGAGATGCCCCACGCCTGAGGATGTCTAAAACGAATTGGCGTGGTGCTGCCTACTCTTTGTTACAAACTATAGGATAAGAAACCCCAACCTTGTTAGTCTTTCTGGCTTATCCGATTTCAATGCACACTCCAAATGAAGGAAACGGCGCTTTTTTACCCTTCAACACATAG
The DNA here is from genome assembly GCA_963970005.1 of Durusdinium trenchii. Lineage (NCBI taxonomy): Eukaryota > Dinophyceae > Suessiales > Symbiodiniaceae > Durusdinium > Durusdinium trenchii. Next base: position 919,894 of record CAXAMN010015891.1, on the reverse strand, counting down.
TTTCCACAAATTCTTAGCTAGTGGTTCCACAAAATTCCAAAAGGAGTCAGAAAGGGAAGGTTACGGTTGAAAGTTGCGTGCCCAAGGCTTGAAATTTGCTGGAGAATGGGGGTTCGCACTTGACATGTCTTGCCACAACGGCAGAAGGGTTTTGCATCAAACAAACGATCCGCAGGTGTTCACTGCTCAGATTCTCCCGCTGGGTATCGGGGGTGGACCTTTTGTTTGTCCATGCAAGGCCCACTCAGTGCTTGTTTCTTCGGCATTTACGGGTTCTGGGCCTATGAAGGTGGCCTATGGGTTGAAAACAAACACGAAAAAACGTTCAATCCAATGAAACGACTTTTGGGGACTTCGATGTTTCTAAGAACTCCCCCTCTCTGCTCTGAACTTTCGACACTGAACACCACATTTCAGACATTCCCACGCCCGCGCTCTCTCTCTCTCTCTCTCTGGCCGCTGTTTTTTTTTCCAAGTATCACTGCCATAAATCTATCCATAGGGGAAGGCATCAGCCGGCCCCACTGGAGAGATCACTCTGCTACCGAGTGCTTAGGAATTTAGATTCACCTGGCCTGCCTACCTGAAAATCAAGCAAGATACCCGCCAACTTGAACATACTTGAACGCCTTAACAAAGTTCAGAGGCGAAACTGCGTTTGCCGGTTATATAATCATAATTAATTACATATACTCACACTACTCTTGGGATGCTGGTGATCCCAAACAACTCAGTCCACTCCAGCCGTCGCCGTCCCAAACGTCCGCACGGCCCTGCTCCCCTGCTCCAGGTCACAGGGCGCATGGTCCGTGACTCTTCCCGCGAGATTGGATGGAGTGTCCAAGGCTTCGCCTTGGAGAGATCTTTCTCGACAAAGCTCATGTTGGAGATCGTTCGCTTCGCCCATCGATCCCACCTGAGAAAATCCCAGGGATAGATCGATCAGAGGTGATCAGGATCGATGGGCGTTTTAGGCAAGGGGAGGATGCATGATGAACCTTTTCAAGGATTTTCAAGGTGGGAGATAGGTGGTTTGTTGGGTTTCAACCAATGGCCTATTGTGAGACACATGTACTCATGTACCTGGCACCCTTTTCAAAAGGAGGGCAAGCTGCGGCAAGCGTTCAACACGACCTCACGGCCAGCACGATCCACTTCAGTGAGATTGGAAAGCCAACATACAATGATTGCCCAAGTGCTGATGAAAGAAACGTTGTGCAACCTCGGCTGTACCAGTAGAAATTTCTGTTACAAGTTGCATGTCCTGGTGTTCAAATTGGGTTTACAGGGTGGTCATCCAGGTTGGTGGCTAGTTTACCTTGTCCTTGCATGTTCTGTCACAACCACAAGTTACAGGGTTCCTCTTTCAAACCTGGAAGCCTTGATATCCACCTTCTTGCCTTGCGAACCTAGCATTGCCCAAGCGAACCTAGCTTGCGCCCCTGAGGTGGCGTGCCGCAGGTCAACAGCTCTTGCCGTGACCCCACGTATGTTGGACACATGGGAAGAAGGCTGAATGTAGACGTTTCATCACCCCTGCCAGCATTGCAAAAACCTCTGCATGTGGCATGTCGGAGGTTTTTTCTTCATACACCGTTTTACCATTACACTTGAAGCATGTTCCGTATCTTTCGTTGAGACGAACACCCGAGTGGAAAGACAAGACGACGCCCGGAGACTGAGAACCCATCGATTCTTACTACAACTGATGGTATGTGAAATTTTAACTTTTACCAAGTCATTCCGTGTTGTCTCAGATTGGTACAACTTTCACAAGTGACATCTCCGGCAGCCCTGTCTTTTTGTTGGGGAGGTGCGGGGTCATGCCCCGCAAAAAAGGAAAAACACTCGTGTCCGGTCCACCTCGAGATGGCCACGCATGGCGTTCCCCGGCATCACCTGGGTCTCATGTACCGGCTCTTTGGCGATACTGAAGACCGTGGGCTCCAAGAGCAAGGTGAAACTCTCGAGGTCCGCCACAAACCTCGGAGGATCCAAAAATGCAAGTGATGATCTGATCTGGTTGATGCCCTACATATAGATGCCTACTCTATATATATAATATAGGACCAGATAGGACGTTGATCGATCTTGATCTCCCTGCACCCACTCCCTGCACCAATGGAAATCAATCTCACAATCATTCAAAGGAGTGTCAATTGATGTCTTACACTCATTGTCATTCCATTTCTCAATTGCCCGGCTCAGTGAGCAGCCGAATCTCACTTCCAGCGACCCAAAACCTCACCCCGACGTCCCAACGACCCATTCGCACCGACCCATTCGCACCGTCCGAACGATGCGAAGGAGTTGTGACCGAAGGAGTTGATGTACTGTGATAGGTTGGATCGGTTGGATAGGTTGCTCTGGAAAGCCGTGGAATCGGCTTCCCCAATGTTGGCCCCCCCATGTTTTGACAGGTTCCTCAAGTCGGAAAAGCAGTTTTTTAGAATCCAAATTCAAAATCATTCCAACATCCCTTGTGAATGATGGCCCCAAACTGGCATTTGATAGCGTATCATTCATGGGGGATGACTCAAACAATCATGGACGCACCGTCGGCTTCCCATCCAAAGGCAAAACCTACCGCAGTCGAAGCAACTCGTCTTGGTCCATGACTTCGGATCTGATGCGCCTCGAAAAACATCAGATCTTGGCGGGCCAAAAGGCACACATTTTGCGTTGGAAGATCCATGTATGAGTGCATCAACTGGAACTTCGGACATACCAGTCGGGACTGGAAGATGCGACATCAAAAGATCCAGGTGTGTCGCATCCAGGTGAGTCGGTATTTTGAGTTGGCATCTTCAACTGGAATCCTGCAACTCGCGACTTTTTATGTCGGGACTTTTATGTCGGGGAAGCCAACTCGCGGGGAAGAGGTAGGAGTTCGAGGTAGTTGGGAGCAATGGTTGGCCCAGGGATCCATTGGGAGGATAGTTGATGATCTCTTTAGTCCAAAAACGCTCTGGAAAATATAGTTGAAACATGTTGAAACTACCTGAAATTTTGCTTGTTTGGGAGCTCTTCGCACATATGGTCTGAAGTTGGGTTGGTTGGTTGACAACAAGGGGCCCTAAGAAACACCCTTACGGAATTGTCCATCCAGGTGAGTTCAGTTGCATAGGCTCAAGCTTCGAGGCAATCAACCAACCAGAAAAATCCGCACTCAGCTGCTAGATAACCAGCTTAAGCGTTAGCTTGGGGGGGTGGCCCTAGCTTAGGTCTAGAAACGTGAGTGGTTTAGTTTTTTTTATTGATAAAGATTGATATCGTGTGTATGACTGTCCGTATGGCTTCGGATGTAAATGTTAGCGATGCCAGTTGTGCAGCCCGGGGGACAGACAGACTGGCGAAGCGGTGTGAATAAATTTGCATCTCCAGGAACACCACGAATAAGTAAATATCTGCAACGAACAAGTTCTTGACTAAAGGCTGCAAGATTCTTCTTACATGCATGAAAAAACATGTGTTTTTTTGCACTAACATATGTGCGATTGTCATGTCATAAGTCGGATTGAGCAAACAAAATCATCCCTACCTCCTCCCTGCTAATCGGCCTCTCTGATTCTATACATCCTTATGATTCAGCCCATCTGGTTCGGCAGTTCATTCGGCGGGTTCCGCACTTCACGGTTCTTGGGATGCGGATTCCACGACCTGTCTGGGACTGGCATATTGAAACCCTACATTGACAACGGAAATTCCACCACCCCATTGCCATATAGTGGGTAAATATGACATACATGGAGTGTCTGGGATTGAAAACACCACCTTTCCGTGGGCGATCCATGATCCGGCGTGATCCGGCGGTGATCCGCCGCCGCTGCGAGGAGTGAAGTGGTGTTCCGTGCGCCTACGGGTCACCACCGTCAAGGCTTCCTCGCTGGAATGAAGCACAGACTGTCCCTTGTAGCGCCGGCATGCCAGCTGCTCTGGGCCACAGGTTGAGCTCACGCTTGTTTGAATGCAGCAGTAGGGGAGCTCCTCGAAGGGCGTGGCCTGAGGAGGATTTGGATTGATGATTGGAACGAAAATGAAGCTTCTCCAGAAGGTCTTTCTCATCATTCTTTCATTGGAGGGCCTAAATCATACCATATTAGTACCAGTACATGAACCTTCAGTTTAAATACTGCTCGCTCAACTCCAGGTCAGCGTCACTTCCGGAGCTGAGCTCGAAATCTCGCCTGGTGTGGAGCTCTTAAAGTCGTCCTCATGGAGAGCTCGATATCAGGCTTCACCAAGTATCTGCATTGATAAATGATCTGGAAGCCCATGACCTTGGACTGGGACCAACACCCAGACTGGTGATCTTACTCCTTCATCTTAGGTGGCCTTAAACAGAAGGCATGTCTGCAGGCCGTCATCTGATTGTTCTGGAGCAAGTGAACCACCAGTGGTTGAAGTCACCACGTTAACCAGAAAAGCGAATGGGTACAATTATCAAAACCCGGGATGCAAACACAAACCCAAGTGAACAAGGGACTTGAGACAATTAACATATGCAAAAAGACTAAAAAAACACAATTAATACGATTTAAAAGGGTCCGGGTACTGTATAGTATAATAATCAATGCAAGCCAAACGAAGTGATGTCCCTATATCGCTACATCAACGATCTGTCATACGTCACACACAGGAAAGAGCGGGATGTTGAACACTTGGATCATGGTGTTGGCCATTAAACCAAGGAGAGGACAATCAACAGCCGACCTATGATGCTTGGAACATGCAAAACACATACTTCGCCATGTCAAACAGCACAACCTGTTCTCTGTACATCCCTATACTGTACCTTGACACTCCAACCTGTTCTGGATACGATAGAAGACCCCAAAACTGCTCCATCGGGCTCCACGTGGCATAAACGAAAATCCCGATCATCAGCGCATAGTTCAGCATCCCCAGGCGACAGTCCTTGACCACCGCCTGGAGCGGCACCCGATATGCAAAGAGCTCATTTAAGGTCAGCCCACAAACGCGGAACCGCATCGCGGCACCGTGCGTGACCGGCACCGTGGTCCGTGCGTGACCACCCGGCACACCCGCTGAGCCCAAATGGCGATCAGCGAACGAACGGTGTTCGGGAAAAACGAACGGGAACCAGTACGTGGTGGGTATCAACCAGGATGGTGACGAATGTCAACGAAGCGGAAGCATTGGCGAAATGTATACCTTTCCCCAAACTCACCCTCAACTCTATTGTTGTTGCCTGAGGTTCCCACCTTTCCCAACCCGCATTCAAATCTTATCATCGTCCGGACACCTTGCTTGTGCACAGCTTTGCCAGGGATTGTTCATCATGAGAATCACGGCAAAGAAACAATAGAAACTTGAGATTCTCTGCCTCTTGATATCCACCAGGAAGGGTTCCCTCCAGCTCACATGCAGCCAGCAAGTCCTCAAGCAAAACCTTGCAAATGTTCTAGGGCTAGGGCGTAGGGCCTAACCCTCATTGAAGTGCATGGTTTGTGCCAAAGTAGGCACAACCTCTTAAATTGGATGAAAACACGGAGCGACAAGAATGAACCAACTGGACGCCCTGGGAAGGCGGCAGTGGCAATGCTGCCCTCGTTCGCGGTGCACCAGATGGGTCACGCCGTCACGCTTCAGTTGAGTCAACAGAATCCGTCACAGAAGACTTCCAAGACAAACAAAGGGACTGTGGTTCTTTGTTCTCTTCCAAGACTTCAAGTCACTTGAAACGTGACTTACTACCGTATTACAGTCAGTGGCTTCAAGTCATCCCAAGCCGAAGCCAAAAAACAAGTTGAAACCAACCACCAAAACTGAGGTGATCGACTGTTCACCCAAGGCCCCGTGCGAAGAGCACGGCCGAGGGCGGTGTCCAGACTTAGAACATGTCAAGGACCAGTTTCATGCAGCAGTAGGGGTGTTGGGGTAGCGGCACCAGGTGCAGAGAAGATGGGTGTTTACTTGACTCTCTTTGGACATTTCACACATACAAGTACATCGCAATCATCAAAAATCGGTGATCTCTATCATATTGGTGATGCTTGAGTTCTCCCCCAAAACACCTGGCCACCGGAATGCAAACTCTTGATTACCAAAAATATCCTCGCATAGCACATGGTTATACAATCCAAATGGAATAATATATTACAATATCAATTACAGTACACATTATCAATACCGAATCTGCATTCACTTGACCTAAGGACCCGGAGTCCGCGGTCACCACATGGAAAACGGCGAGCCGAGCAGAGGCTGGCCGAAGTGGATGGCATGGTCCCGAGTTCATGATTTCAGGGAGTGTATTGAATGATGGACCAATTGAAATCCATCTAAACGCTTTAAACCAACCGGGGACGGGGTGAATTAAACCGACCCGCACCATAGTGCCAGTGATTTTCTCCAATCCTCATACCTGCAACCTCGTGGTTGCTTTTCTTGGTCGGTAGTTCAACAAACCTCTATGTAGGTATATGAACCACACAAACATCCGCAACCGAAATAAACGCCCGCAAAAAAACAACACGTTCGCACCAATAAATGCCTGTAGCTCGTGTACTTATAAACGCCCATGGAATATCATACAATTCAGAAAACTAGAGAAACATCTGCAGACTCGAATAAAAGGGTGTGACTCCAAAAATTTGTGCTCACGCTGCGGATATAAAACACTGACTGAGAGGTATACACCAAAGGTGCTATCCTACCCAATGGATTTTCGACCCCACACCCCTATACGTCAGACCTGGCATCAGCACATTCCCCCAAGAAAACCCTCTAATTTTTTTGAACTGCTTCGATCCCACCGCGTTTAAACCCAGCCATGTGGCATCAACTGTGGTTGCTCCAGGACATCTTCCGGGATATGGCATCCGACCTGAAGCGCTGATCGCGTCCGTGGCATCGAGTTCGGAGTCCGTGAGCGTTTTCGTTAAAGAAAATCGAACAGTCCAACCAGCCCATCCGGGATCCGTTGTCGTACCGAAGCTCAGGTTCGGTACGACTGGACCCGACAATGGCAACCTACGTTACATAACAGTGACTCCTTCCTCACCGTACCTGAGAAGGTACTTGGATCCCTAGGGCAGTGAAGATTCACCAGATTCCGGAAAAGCCTGATTAATCCTTGCGTATATATGGAGATAACTACTCCCACACATCGAGGACACAACATGAAAAAGCGATCATAAAATTACAGTAACCACTCTATACTGTAGTAGAACCCATTGATTGGGAGGTCTTTCTATTTTTGTACGCACCGACACCTCTATCTCTGGAAGATCTCTATACGGCGGATTGATGGTCGAGGTGTGTTCTGTCATACCAGGGCACTACCACAGGTGCTGCGCAGCAACTTTTAGAAATGGCGCTCCAAACTAATCAGCAGCTAGAAAGACAAATGGTCTTTCTACCATGTTTATATATGAACTATAAAATATCTGGTTGATAATTTAGGCTTGGATTCCTGGTGAACATCCAGTGCTTCAGTCATATGACATCTACTTCAGTCGACCTGTGCTTCAGGCACGACCTCTCAGCGAACTGAGGCAGCAGGCCAGATGCAAGCTCACGCGATCCGTAAAGTGATTGCAGTTGTTCCGCGCCGCATCATAGGCCTGGTGATGCCCGGTGACGCCCACGGTGGCGACCGACCGCAGATATACAACCGGTTAGTACGTGGTCGGAAAAGACGAGGTAGCATGCACCAGTACACGATGCAGTGGTCTTGGAAGTCCGAATCATGGTGTCCGCAAAGTAGATTGCTTCTCAAACGGATAGATTGGGTCCACCAGCATGTCCACCCGCACTTCCCTCAAAGCCGCAAATGCAAACTCTTGACACCTTGGGAGATTCATCTAGTTACATCGATACTTAAGCCGTGGGGAGATGTTCATGTTCACAGCGAGGTCAATTGCGTCCAACTGCCGCATGAGCATCAAATGCATGACTTTGACTGTAGGGCCCTCCTCACCAGCCCAGATTGGTCCAAAATGGGGAGCTGCAAGGAGTAAGGCTTTGAGGACTTCTGCCATACCTCTTGACTTGCTGCAACACACATCTCTGTTCAGCCTCGCGGTTGAAAACAGGCTTCAACTCATCAACAATGAACCTCAGAGATTGATTGGCGGTTGACTTGAGCTTCAGAACTCTGCACAACCCACAAGAATAGTACCTCAATCAGACTATGGAATCACAATGACTCACAACAATGGACTCCCAGCCCCATGGGATTTCATTTTAGGCCCCTTCTACCATGGTGTCTTGGGCGGCTAGGTCGCTGGTGACAAAGAAAGCGTATTATGGTGAGGCTCTAGGCAGTACGCGTTGATGGCCTGAATTCAAAGCGCTCTCACAAACCCACCACTCGGGTGGAAAGGCTTGTAGCTCCCCGAAGCTGTAATTCTTTGTGCCCATGAGGCAAATCCCCCTTCGCCATCAAGCAGAACTACGTGATTCACCATTGGTCATACTAGTAACAAGTTCAATTACAATTGATTTAATGTTGCAAGCTTACTCGCTTGTCAGCCACGAAACAAGAAGTTCCTCTACAAACTATAAACACCACCCTCCGCCAGGGTCAACCATCAGCAAAGCGCTTTTCTTGTTGTCTTAAAATCCACTGTACCAAAGGCACTATACCCCAAGGACAACAAACTTTTGCAGAACCAAAACCTCAGGTTGGAAAACTGCCGCTGTGTTCACCACCGTAAAAGCACCGGATGTTCCTTAGGGGTTCTTCCGGTCATCCACGGTGACGCCGAACACGCACGCCATCACGATGACGTCTGCCGGGTGACGCGTGTAGCTCGTCTCGCTGGCGTAAGGTGGTGCCCAAAGGGATCACCACCCTGAGATCAGCACGACAGTTGGAGAGCCCAAACAACAAAATGTCAATCATTCCATTGCATTTCATGCTTTTTGTTAGTTTTGTGTTTTTTAACAGTAATGATTGTTTCTTTCGGTGCCATTTCTGAAGGTTTCAATCATGATTTTCCAAAGAATTCTGGAGATTATGATGCAGAAGCGACTATAAATGTAATCCAGGATGAACCACGTCTGTCAACCTGGTTCTGTGCAAAAGGTGCCTGCGCCCCCAAACAGGTATGGGCACTCGCAAAATGTTTTTGCAAATTATATGTATTATAGAAGAAGTACTTTCATACGGAACCTTCAGGGATCTTTGCCTGCAGGTCCATATGCAATTCAATTTTCGCTCGAAGACTTGCATACCGGCCAACAACAAACGATTCTCAATTCTAGGGATTCCTCATCCCAGGAACATGCTCGATACTGTTCGATCCACCAAGCATTAACCCTTAACTACCCTTTAAGTTCTTGTGCAGGAGCAGTTGTTCCAATGTCTTTTTGCACGCTGCTTTCAAAAGGTCGAGAAGTTCAGTCAACTGGGCTTGATCAGAAAACGGGGAAGCAACAAACATCAAGACTTTGCTTTGTCCAGCTTTCGGGGCCCACCGCACTGTCTTTGTCAACAACTCCTGGAATCAAGCAGGTTGCACTTCCCCAAACATGCGCAACCTTCCACGCGGACCATTGACTGGAACCAAAAACCAATGATGAAGCTTTGTTCATGCTGTTGTCTGGCGTATTAAATTCGAGGGCCGCCAAAACTGTGTTGTCTTGAGTGTAGGTCTTGTGGTTGTTCAAGCGTTCCAGGGACATCTGCCAATCGACGTTGATCTGTGCATACTTCAGGGGAACATCGGAGTAGAAACAGCGTCCTTCCTGGGACCACAACATATCCAGCACAGTTTCGACGTCAAGCTCAAAGTCTCCGTGCCATTTGCCATGTTTGTGCCTGCTCCGCGCGCTTCCTAACAATTCCTGGATGTGACCACGCAAAGTCATGCGACGTGCCAATCTGTAAGCGCTGTGACATTGCTTGCAATATGCCTGGAATCCGGATGACCTTGTTCTGTGCAAGGAGAAATTCACGTTGGGCTTCCAATGCTCACAGTGTGAACACCTAACAAGCTCAGGAGCCCTCTCAAGCCGACAGGAAGGCTCTGAGAGGATTTGTGGCAGTGCAAGATGCTGCTTCGGGAAACGTGCGGCCTGAATGGCCTGGTCCAATCCCTTCAAATCCACGTTCAAGCACCGCTCCGCGGAGAGGCGCTGCACTTTCTCCACTGACCACTTTGAGGATCCGGACCGGGCATCAAGCGTCATCCTTTTGCTGGTTGTTCCCGAAGTATTGAACTCGGCAGCAATCAACACACAGTTTTGCGGTTCATACCCAACACCGTTGTCCAGCCTTTCTAATGACATGCGCCAGTCAGAGTGCGGCAGTAGCATCTCCATCTCAACTCCCGAGTAGGCGCATCTGCCTTGTTGCTGAAGAATTAGATTGAGGATGAAGTCGACGTCCAAATCGCAAGCCCACCCTTTTAAATTGGCTCGTCTCCTCGCGCTACTAACAAGAACACTCGCGTTCCCACGAAGGGTCCTTTTGTAACTTGCATTTCTTTTGTTCTTACAGCTGATGCAATAAGAATTCACAACACCATCTGCTGTGACATAGAAGTCCGCCACTGTCTTCTCAACCCGACAATCACAACATCGCCACTTGCCCGTGCCATCACCCAACGCTCTTGAAATTGGTGAATGTCTTCTCACCGGACTGGCTTTCTGCGGTGTCTTCGCCTCTTTCACCATACTCCGCAGCTGCTCCACCGCCCGAGCAGCCAAAGCGCGGCTGTGGCAACGAGGCCAAAGCCCGCAGCATGGCGACCGGGAGGCACTGCGGAGGATGATCTGAAAGGCCATCGCCGCGTCGAGCCTTGAAGCAAAAACAGCTGCCCAGCGTTCCAAGTGTCTGATGAATCTCTGTTGGCCTTCGGTTCGCAACATGCTCAGGGTTTTAGTGGGTGTAAATGTAGCAAAGCAATGGAACGCAATAGATCCACTGTTGAGAAGGAAACCTGTCTTCGGAACCAATGGCTGTGAGGGTGATGGTATGGCTCATTGAATATCATGCAAGGTGTAGATGGATCGCTCAAGTGTTGTGGATCGTATATGATTTGAGCTTGTGGCCCAGGAGGATGTTTGCATGACTGACGCCAGAAATTGCTCGGTCCCAGAAAAGGGGCAAACACCATGGGTTTGCCGGAGAGCTCTCACTCACCTGATCTAGCCGCAAAGGTCTTCCATCATCTTCCATCGGTGTCCAATCGGTTTCAAAGGGACTATCCAGTGTGTCCAACCTCTTCTGCATGCCATGATGCTATAGGCAACCCAAATGTGCTTAGTTGGGCGAATTGGGCGAAATGAACAGAACAGAACAGAACAAACAGCCATCGAACGACTTGACCAATTTGATATCTTTGGGTGCCACCTAGCGTCAATGGAGACATGAACAGAATCTGGGTAGCTGACCTCGGGGTTCCAAAGCCCGTGTTCGCGGGCGTGTCATAGAAGATGTCACCTCCGAAGTAATACTCCTTGCCATAGACCACGATGCCAGTGTGCCAGACGCCCTGGCAGATATGAAGTGCTTGGCAGGGACATCTGCCAGAAACATACTGTCTGCGATTTGTTGATAGGATGTGTATAAACCATTGGCACAAACAATTGCCTTTCAGAAACAGGTGCCGTTACATGCCACTATACAGCTGAGAAAAACGACGTTGTTTCTTTCTTGTGACAAGGCAGAAACACACACACACATGTTGTCATGGCGAGATGAGAACCCACAAAGACACCACGTCGAAAAGGGCGTCCATGCGGTGTCTTTCCTCGTCCATGGATCTTAAGCACATGTTGGCAGCCCGTTTTACACAGCGCACCATAACGTCGTTGCACTGCATCCGGCAAAAAGTTTAGGCCGATTGAAGATCTAGAGGCATGTCATGTCAAATAGTTGGACAACAAACGTTCACCTTCCGTCCAAAGAGATACCAAACCTCAACATCTTGACACCCGGATCATGAAAGATGTATATAGTGGTGACATACAGCGGGTGTCAAGCGACTATTGGAGGTACGCAATGCTGAGGATCCTTCAGCCGATCAAAAATATACAGTGACGCTTTAGTCATGCAAGCACGACGCAAACGACGATCTAATAAGTACCATATAGTGGCATATAGCATCCATTTCCCCGACCCTTGTCTTAGTACCTGGATGTACCTCTTACTGCTCATTCCCTGAACATATTCGCTGGGTTGGTAACTCAAGTGCCATGCTGCATGACCCGTGGCGCGCATGGCATTGCGCCGGGTGGCGCCTCTAACTCCTTGGAGAGCAAGACTGGCCCGAGCATCGAAGCTAAGCCTGACGAGATGGACTGACAGCTTCGACATGTTCGGAAGGATTTGCTGAGTCCAGGTAGTCCAGGAAGCCAGGGGAAAAAAGAACGCGCACATATTCCCCAACTTTTGGGATTCACCCAGGTGCTTGCTGCCGTTCCTACTCCGATGAATTCAAGTTGTTGGCGCTGCCATGTTTGCTTTCTCCAATTGTAATCAGGTTGTTGTTTTCCATCTTCAAAATCTTTTATGATATGTTTGGCCTTCTATGCCAGGTATTTGTTTAAAGACAACAGTTGTATTCGCTTGACAGGGCAAGTCCGATCTATGGACTTAGCGACCAAAGCAGGCGCGTTTTTTGGTGCTGGAGTGGATCTCCATGGACCCAATGCTAGGCACACGGATATATATAATTTGCTGTGCTTACCCGTGGTTTTTTGTTGCTTTGTTTGGCTCCATGTACATCCAGAGCTTCATCCAAATGATAAAAACAATTATTCAAGCAAACATTTCAAGTTCGTGCAGCGTTGCAGGTGGCATGATCATGATATTGTAACAGTGATAATACGATGATCTTTCTTCGGCATCTCAGCTGACCTCGCGACAAATCATAGAGGTGGAGATGCACTGGCCTCATTTTCAGCTGGAAGTCTCGGTATGTCTCGTTGACAACCCAGGAGAAACGGCCGCAGCTTCGGCCAACAGCTTTGGAATCTGAGGAACTCTGATGGTTACCGACCCATCTGAGTAACTGTTGCAACTGTTTCTGTTATTTTTTGGATGAACCCACTTCTTTCAGCCAAGCACCAATAGTATCATCACTTTCGGAGGTGGAGGGAGAAGGAATCGCCCTTTCAATGCCCTGTTTTGAGAGTTTAAGGAGAGTAAACACATCAAAATAGAAACAAAGAACAGCTTCAGAGGTATAAGTAGTTCTATATGAAAACAGCTCATTGTTTCTCTTCTTGTTACAAGGGATTTGCCCATAATCGTAGAAAGAACATTTAAGCGACCTCTATGCGCAATCCCAATAATTACTTCGTTGATATGTCTGAGGAAACAGTTCACAAATCGAGTCTGTGCAGCGATCCATCAATTCAGCGCCGTTCCAACATGGGTCCTAGTCCTAGACCTTCAGAAGCTTCAGTGGTCTCCTTTAGCAAAACAAGTTCAATCACGATGAATTCACCGGAGACGATTCAAATGATTTTAACGAGCTGAGCCAAATAGACCAAGCAGATTCAATGTCAAACGAGTTGCTCCGATAATTCAGAAACCGCAAGCCAGGAACTCATCTGATTCCTTTATGTACGCTTTCTTTTTTTCAGAGTTGTCTGGGTCGATGGTCGATAGCACGCTTCATCACCAAGCTGCTTGTAACATGCTCCGTTGTTGGAGAAAGTAATCGTCTCACCGCAGCAAAAGAGACAGCAAAAGGGGTTTCATCAAAGTCCAAGCATATTATCAACACATCCAGTACCCCATCGACTCCAAGCAAATACATCAACCGTCACTATCACTAACCCCTTGGCAACAACTTTCTTTTCAATGCTGCAACATGCTGCAACTGTCACCCACCAGTCCCTTCTGCTGTGGGTGGCCTGGCGGAGTCGGCCGTCTTGCTCTTCGGGTCTCCGGGCCACTCTTGCCGTCCCAAGAAGAGTGCCAAAAAGTCTGCGAAGGACACCAAGGTACTACCTGCGCACGAATACGGAAGACCTGCCTCCCACCCGGAGTAACAGTCACCCGGGTGGTTCATCGGTGTTTCCAAAGGACGGAGTCACAGAGAAGAAAACCCAGTCTTTGGTCACACAACCACGCCCAGTTTGTAGAGGAAAATAGTCTTCAGAAGGTCCAAGTCCATGCCATCAGGTTCCATGTGGGTCTCTTTCCGAGTGAATACATCGGTACAGTCTCTTTGGAGGTCAGACATTTCAGTGATGGGACAAATGGTCCGAATGTGTCGGTCAAACGGGGAGATACGGGGAGACTTCTTAGTGAATCTCAGGTCTTAGTCCAACGGAATTCCGACGAAGGGAGCACGTTGATTCGATTAACACAACTGCCAGATATTACAACATCCATACCCACGCCGCCATTCCTTTGCGCTCGAAGTCATGTGCTACAGAAGTCGCTCTTCAACCACTCCATACCGTGGCCTACAGGGTCCAAACACTCCACTCGGTCGTAGTTGAAATGCCCAGATTCACTAACTGACTGAGTGTTTGTTTCTGGGGATGTTCACAGATCTCCTGGTTAAGAACACCCATACACTCCATGGGACTGCCATATATGCCGCCCCATTGACCCCCCTGGCACCACCCCATTTTGATCGGCATATATGGCCATGGGTCGCGTCTGGGAAATGCTCTCCACGTCGGATCGTCGATTCCTACAGCTGGCTGTCCACCATTTCTGGCCCCGCTGAGACGCTGGCTGTCCATCTCCATGGCTTTCAGCGTCTCTTTCACAAACCTCGGAAGTGTTTTTTTCCTCCAAGGCATCCAAGATCTCCTAGATTGGCTGGAATCTATTTGCACACCACCCGACCACCACAAAACCTCCCAAAACCACCAAACATCTGGGAAAAATCCCTTTAAACAACCTCTTGGAAATTGGACTTTTATCGATCATAAGATCTTATAAGCCTATAGGAACCCACCCAACACCAGGGCCAATTCCTTTTGATCTCCCCGACCTTTCACCGGTTCCCGTCAGCGCCCCCGGACGATTCCGGCGACGTGTAGGAGAAGTCGGTGCGACCTGAGCGCAGCTCGCTCCTTTTCCGGGAGCTAACGAACTCTTCCGATGTTGCGGATGTTCCGGACGTTTGTGTTTGAGGTATCCAAAAATGGATCGTTTCTCGCGAGACGTCTCTGACCTGCCGCAAGACTAGCGATTTCTCTCTGGGCGGCCGACGTTTCGAGGGGCCGGTATACTTGGGCCGTAGATGCCACAGCTTCCGGGTGTAAATCATCAGGATCTCCTGGCCGATCTAGGGATGAACCCCGTCAGAGGGCCAGCTTAAGTGCATGGCGGCCAGTGATTCCCCATCACCAACATTGTAACATGGCCTCGAAAAAGCCCATCACAAAGGTCGAAGATATCTGGGATAATTAGGCATTCTGACAGAAGCCTTTACCAAACGTAGCGAAACATCTGTACTGTTGTGATAGTGAGTGAAAACAAGAAATCCTAAATATCATCTCCAAATCACTCCAAACTCTAAACATTTCTAAACTACGTCTCAGGCAACAAACTCCAGCTCCAGCTCCGTTTGGGGCCGCTATTGATGCCCAACAAGTCTTCCATTCCACGTCCACCATACACTCCAAATGCAGGTTCCGACAGGATTCCGTGCAACGCCCCAACACCCCGATGCCGACGTCCGGCGATTCGGTCCTCGATGGGAAAGGCGTCGTGGTCATGACCTCACCAAGGCGAATTGTGGACTCCGGCGGATGAGGATGATCATGATATATTGAGCAAACCAACAAGCAGGGAAGAGGTAGTAGCAGGGAAGAGGTATGAATTTTGTATGGTTGTTGATTTATGGCCAATGAGGATGAGAATCACATATGTTCACTGCAACACTGCACATTGCTTTCATGTTGTCGAAACAGGTTGCTTAAGATGTCATTTAAGGACTGGTTTATGCAGCAAATGCACCGGCTACGGTGAGCCGTACAAGTGACAATTCTTGATACTATCATGCGTACGACCAGTCCATTGCAGTATACCAAACTGTGTTGTCAGTAAAGTGTGCCCATGCGGTCTCCAAATGCAATGGTTTCTTGCGTTCCTCTTGGGGGTGCTGGGAGGTGTGCTCCCATATATTATATGACAACATGATATATATATATATATATTAGTTACAATATAATATATATATACTTAGTTTATAGTGACGATAGCGTGTTGATCACCATCATAGCCACAACATGTGGTATCAAAAAGGATGTTATAATATGTTATATATACTATAGTATTTTTATTGTTTTTTTTTTTTTTTTTTTTGCAAACAGGTTGCAACTATCACATTCGTAAGCGACGACTCGGACAAGTTTTCAGGATAATTATACGTGGTTTGGGAGATGGGCTGCAGGTTGCGCGGAAACCCTGAACCATCCTGAACCTGGCCGCTGCTGGACCCTGCGTGCGAAACGTGCTCTGTGGCTAGCATTGTTTAAACATCACCTTTTGTGACCTCTCCCCAGCACACATGAATTGAAGGATTCAAAATTTTGGCACCAATGTGGTGGTGGTTAATTTTGTTGGTAAAGACCTCAATTGGCCAAGGAAATCGAAGACATCGCAATCAATGAACAAAAAGAAACTGGAGCTTTCTGTCCATCAGTCATCAAATGTTGTTCGATTCTGTTCAGATTCTTTTAGTATTCAACATTTCATTCTCAACCCCACGTTTCGGGCAACATACTATTCCAAGCATGTTCGAACCCCCTCAAAAGGATCAGGAACGGGGATTCTCCAGTGTCGATGGATTGAATTCCGCACCGTCCATGCTCATGGCAAATTAGGAATTGGGAATTCTCAGATTCGGAGTTTTCCCTCCAATCTTTCATATATGTATATTAAAGAGCCAGGGACATTGGTTTTTATCCCACTTACTCTTGTGGAAAGATCGTGTTTCTGAAGAATTTCCCAGAAATTCCCAGAAACATCGCCCATGACGAATCTTTTTGTATTTCCTTGTCAGGACATGACCTTCTTAGTGAAGAAGACCCAGGCTGAGGGAGAGCCGCTCTCCGCTCTCCTCTCTCTCTCTTGCGCCCCCGGGCTGCGTCGAAAGCCCGGAGAATCCATCCTGAGACGAGACGAACACCGACCGAGCGAAACGGTTTGGGGGCGCCGTTGCCGTAAGGCGTGATGCTTCGAAAACCGGTATTGTGGCGCGCCAAGGCTTGACGTGGAACTGCTTTCCAAGGTCAAAGAGGTTCTCCAAGGCTGTGCACAGTTGCAATGATGGGGAACACATGTGGATACAACAGTGCTTGGATCAAGGCCTTAAATTATGGATTGATATACCAAGGCGGTTGCTTCCTACCACAGGCGTTGAATATTAAGAGGATCTAAGAGGATCCACCGCTGAAACGGGGATTCAACAGGAAATCCTGCATGACTCTACAGCAGCTCAAATAGCTGGAGTTTCTCCAAACAACTAGGTGTCGGTTGGTGTCGGATCCTCATGGATCCTCGGTCGGTTGGCACACCACTTCAGCCAACTGGAAGACCTTCACTTCGCTTCAAAAACCGAGCGTCACCACCACCTCAGGCGTCACTTCTGGGGCCGTCTGAACCTGGCGCGAAGCGATTTTCAGCACGGAGAAGCTGCGTGATGAAGCTTGGAGTCGTGGGAATGATGGTCGCTTCAAGTTGCTCTTCTTCTTTATCTTCTTCTTCTTCTTCTTCTTCTTCTTCTTCGTGGTGGTGGTGGTGGTCAGTTGTACTAGTGGTAGTGGTAGTGGTAGTAGTAGTCGTAGTAGTAGTAGCAGCTTGTTGTTGCGGCTGCTGTTTGAAGGTAATCCTTCCAGCTCATTTTCCAGGTTCCGACGAACACACCCAAACCCGCCGACGCGTGGTTCCAAGCAGCCGGAGGATTATTTTTGTCCGGTCGCTGTCCGGTGACTTGGGTTTGGTATAGCATCTCCCTAGACTTCCAAGACCATTAACAAAAATGCTTGACCTGGTTTTGTACTGTACAATCCTTAGTTGGTTCGGGATTCAGCCTTTAAATCAATGGTGGGCCAGGAAGCCTAGGCATCTACTGCATGCCGAACAAGTATTTCACGCTGGTGGACCGGGGGGTCAAGCTTACGCAAATAGCCCCAATGCGTGGATGTGCTGTCGAAGCCGGGACAAATCACGTATGCCACGCTGGGAAAGGACTACCCTGTGGCTTTGTCACCACCTACCTCGAAAGGGTCGTTAAATTTTTGTTGGCTTACTCTTTTGGCCAATAGAAAGCATACCGAGCTATTGAAACTTAGCGTTTGGAAATGCAAAGGCGGAAATATGGACCCTAAAAAACGACCGGAACTGGTTCCGGTACTTTTTTGGATACCCTTACGGCACTTCGACTTAAAATGCGTGCGCTGGATGTCTGGTTTTCTGCATATTTACAGGGATTTGTGGTAGATGGGAATGGCGGTTCATCTAGTTCCGGTACTTTTTTCCCCGGATTTCTGCACAGGCGTGAGCTTTTTGGTGATGGGATTGTTTTGGCGATGGAACACCCAAAGAACTTTTCTACTTTCTCCTTTTGAACTTGTGATGTGATGCCAAGAATTGCTGACAGCATTGGATTTCACAAGGACATAACAACATTTGTTTAACCTCTATGTTTAGGAATTTATATCGGACCGGAACTTAGAATGCCGCGGGCATTCTAAAATGGAGATGCATTCTATGTGTTTGGAACTCAAACAGGCATTCTAAGTTTCAATGGTTCAGTATAGTCCCTGAATGTCCCTTAAGCAAAGGTTTGAGATCCAATCCCATCTCAGCATGGATGTGGTTTTCTTCTGGAAGATGGGCGACCAAGCATTGCAGCATGATGCTGCAATTAAACATTGTCTTGCTTGAGGTTCTTGCTCCCAGTCGGTAGGATTGTGCCCAATTCCATCGACAGTCGCTGCTTGTTCCCTGAGGTAGGTATTACATTTTTTGCAGAATACATATTGAACATCCCCAAACACTCCATGCATGGTATATTTATATATACATTGGTCTGGTCAATTCTATAGGCATTTCTTCCAGTCCTGCGAAGGTTTGTGTCTTTTTTGTTGCAGTCAGTTTCCCTACTGGCCACCATTCCACGAAACGTCCACGAATAGTCCCGGGTTCCACGAATGTCCTGGACCTTCCACGATGTTAGTAGAATAGCTTTTTGCAAAACTCTTTCTGTGCACTGATCCCTCGCAACGTTTGCCTCTGATCCCTCGCAACGCATGGGTTTTGCCGGTGCTCCGCTCCGTGTGCTTCGCTTTCGCCGGGCTGCGATGGGCGACGGGAAGGTGCGCGGCGAGGGCAAAGGGCTCTCACGGTCAAAGCCCTCAAAGGGAATGCCTCGCGGAACCCGCGAGGGACGCTCGGAGCAGGAGCATCGTTCGGGACGGAGTGGGTATTTTAGTGAAGATCAAAACCCCAAAAAGATGAGGAATGGGCATATACATCGACCTCAGGTCAACCAGCCTAATAGTAGGTAAATATGGCATCGAGCGTTTGGGTAATTTACATATTATATACACGTCGTGCAGTTATGGGTTTATTGCTTTTCCTTTGGAACTGTGGGACCACCTGCTACAATCAACGACTGCCTAATTACTGCAGTGCAGCGGATCTTTGGACCTTTGAGCTTCACCAAACCCTTCAGCCCTTGGAGCCTCTCCTTGAGGCAGTAAATGTTGCATCGTCGGCCGTGATCTATTCACAACTCGTCGGAATTGCTCCTTGTTATCTTGGCACTTACCCTCATGTGCTCAACACAACTCCAAGGCCGCTGTCGGCGCAGCAAGACCCCAAACATAACCGATGGGACTTGCATATTTTACCTACATTGCCCCCGTTTCAACCACCCCAATCTAGGCCCCTCAACTGATGGGCAAATCTGACATACATGACTGTCTGCGAGAGGTTCTTTGAGAAACCCAATCGATGCCACCTTCCGGATCCTCTTCCCACGTCTTCGAAGGTTTCGGGCGCCTCGCGGACGGGACAAATTGTTCCCGTTTTTCGTGCGGCGTAGCGCGCGTTTCGCGTGTTCTGGGAGCGCATGCGGGCAGGTTGAATGCAGTATTATACATACTACAGAACGCCATATAATATATATATATATTAATAACATATATGCATCAACTACGACGATATTTGTCGCATGATCCTGACATGTCACGACTTATGTTCTTTGCCAAGGGATTTGAACCTGCCTAGGACAGCAATCAAAGGTCTCTGAACTGAACCGTCAACTTTAGAGGCCAATGATCAAGTACCATGAGTCAAGCAACTTTCCTCTACAGGTAGGTTGGCAGGATGTGAGACATCAACTTGATCTACTGTACAGGAACTCCATTCAAGACCCCAATCCAGATCTGCAAATCGATCCAGAGTTGATCTGATTGACATCTTCCTGGAGTCAGATGGGTCCAAGCAGTTTGCCCATCCCGTGGTCTCCATTCACTTCTGAAAAGTCCATCTCTGTGAGAACAAAGTCAAAGGCCCAGTTGATCTCTCAAAACCATGCAAACATTGGGCAGTGCTCCAACAATTCCACTCCAGCTGGACATGGGTGCAAACGGGGGACCTATTTTTTTAATTATTCCGCCCCTACCTGCTCACGCACCGCTGAACCAACCGCCACCATGTGGCAATGCCCACCTAATCTGACGCTCCGCCGCCTGCGGCCATTCGGGCTGTGCCAGTGTTCCAGTTGTTTACCCAAAGATTGAACATCTTCAACTTTGGATGTTCCAGGGCGACCACAGGGGTCTAACCTTATAGGGCTCTAACCACATCAGGTGGAGTGGGTGCCGATCTAGCTACTTTCCGGCAGTCGGAGCTGTGGGGAAAAGGTGAAGGTGAAGTGTACAGTGTATGGCTCTTTTTAGAGCAAATCAGCAAACAAACTATGGTTCACCTGAAGGAGTTTCTTGTGGGAGATCCAAAAATTGAACCTCCCAATGGTGAGGTGCTCCACTGAAGATCACCAAAGCTTCATACACAAGGCACCTTGCAGCTCTATGCAATTTCAAGACATGGATCTCTCTCGCAAACTTGGAGCAGTGGAAATCCCGGCATGTTTGAGACAAACCCAGCTTGGTGGTGAGCACAACGTAAGAAGTGTCACGATGCTTTGGAGGATCCAAATAGTTTGCTGTGCATCCCATGCAAAGAAAGAACCTGGCTGATGGCTTGGTGGCCGAATTTTGCAAAAGCGACGTCCGGAAGTAGAACCAGTGGATCTGGGGACATAGGCACCAAGGTCATAAGATGAGATAGGGGCTAGCAGTGACTCAAAGTGGCCAATAGAAGCTCCGGAACCAGCTGGAGCTTACCTCCCAAAGCAACCGCTTCAACATCTTTGCATGCCCTAAACCACCATGTCTGAAGAGAATCTTCACTACTTCTTCCACACACGTTTCTTATTTACTTGCGTTTGTTTACAACTCGAAGTCACGTATTTCTGTGGTAATTGCGACAGCCTCGAAGCTGTGTTGGAGAGCCACCAGGATACTTGGGCCTGTAGCCCGCGCGTGATCAACCAGTTGACGAGACCACAAAGGGTGAGAACATCCCCACCAGAGGTCCGGTAAGTTTCTGCAGATAGGCGAAGAGTGACAACAACTTGTACTGCTTTGGTGTCATGGACCCCTCTTGAATTCTGCCAAATGTATTATACTGTAATTGCACTCACACGCCCTAAAATAGTCATGCTTGCGTGGATGGCAGGGACCCCGATTTCGGATGACATGAAATCCAAATACCAAACAGGTGGTGTTCGCTCCACTTAGCCATGACAAGGTCAAAGGAGTATATATACATCCAAAAGAACGCGTACAATCAATGCCTTGGGACGCGTCAGCTATGGCGCGATGGTGTTCTGATGGAAATATACAGTATCCGTTTGCGCCATGGTGAGAAGACTTAAGAACCCATCTAGACTGCCATCTAGACTGCCATGAAACCCATGTTTTGGAAAGCTCCACTGATGTCGAACTGACCACCAGACTCCTAGACCGATGTTGAAAAAGCCAAAGGTGTCTAGCTAACCGCAAAGCAGACACTGAAGTCCATGTTTGAGGCTGTGAGGGAAGCAGGATCCAGTCTAGTCAACCCATTGTTTGCTGGTCCTGAAATCATGTTCTTGCGTCGATTCCGAGAATCTAATTGCATTGAAGTTCCAGTGACTCAATAAATGAACAGTCAGTCCAATCCAAAATGTATTGGACATTGTTCTACAGTATACCTTTTGGGAACCAGTGTACTCTTTGGTGTACCCTGTTTGCTCCGGACATTCCTCAATCTTGAAGCAAATGCAACTCAGAACTCAGGAGCTTTCACCCACTTTCACCCACCGTGACCCTGACGACACACGGGCCACAATAAACGGTCACTCCAACCCTCCGACCCTCCGGCGGCCCGGACATTGTTGTATGGCTGCTTCTAGGAGCCGATTCACATGCAACATGGCCTTCCCACACAGGCCGAAGAAGCCGTGAAAGCAGCAGCGTCTGTTTCTGCAATTTCCCCGGAAGTCGCGTAGCCTAAATTCACTCGAGCGACGCCTAGCCTCAATTCCCAGCAAATGGGGGAAAAAACTTCCTTTTTGAAGTCTCTGAGTGACTCGTTGCACTGTTTGCACTCAAGTGAATGTCTCTGAGGGACTGAAATCAACACCCAGCCAGTTGAGAGTCCTTGGAACCAAGGACACACATTGCTGAATGGTGAACCCAGGCCCTAGAGGTGCAAGCATGGTGCAAGCATGGTAAGGAATGGGTTTGCTTCATCTGAAACAGGTTTTAAATGGTACCCAATACGACAACAATCATAGAAGTATATATAACAATACAATATGGAAAAGTAATACAATAATGCTATACTGTACATATCAGTATAAAAATATGTAACAATAATATGGTATCTTGTATAAATCCAAGTATTTGTTCAAGGAAAGCACGATGCTGTCAAAGATTTACAGTATTATTTCTTCAACCCATGTCATTCGTTCCGCACTGCAAATTTTCTTTTCCAGGTCACCAATCCTTCACAATTTGCACCAGTTTGGCAGGGAGGACAGGTTAGTACTTGGTCAGCAGGGGTTGCGCTTAGATATATCTGTCCTCAATACATGGTGCTTTCTGTGAAACACCAATCGTGCGTGATCTTTCAGGTTCAGTATGGAATACGTATGGGATGAATACGCTATTGTCAGAATCCCGTTCTGTTGACTGTCAGCAAAAGGAAATTCTGATAAATTCTCGACTATGCAGCACGTGAAAAGAACTGTACAATACAGTATATGTATAATCCCCCCGCACATAGCTGGAAGCAAAAAAAACTAGGGAGGTGGTGGGTGGGAGCTGTTGTTTTCTCTTTCTGAAACCAACACCCGTTGGCTTTTGTAAAGGGCACACTCGTACACACTCTATTCCAAGCTTCTCTTGAACATTTGGAGGCTTTGTCCAGGCTCCCGCACATTTACTGTGTCTTGCTTTCTCTAGGTGAGAAAAAAACAAGGGTCACCCAGCAAATCGAAGATGATGTAGCTCCCCAACCAGGCGGTGTAACTAACCTGATTGAAGCAACAGTATCATATCCTGAGGCATGAGGAAATGTGCATGCACAAGGTCCTGAATGTGGGCTGTTTACTTGTTCTAAAGTAGATCTCGTGTGTGCAACTGTTGTATAAATAACAACAATTCATGTATCCCGGTCTTTACTTCTTGGATGTACAAACTCGGTGTGACTATCGACCTATATACAGGAACATACAGAAACTGCTGCATGTGGTATGCTACAGTCATTCGAGTACAAATCTCCAAACAATCCAGATTTCACGTGTTGCCGGCCCTTGTTGATTCTGTTTCTAGTAAGTATTGACGCCTAATTATATAGGCCTATCATGGCCTATCCCTACTTCCACTTTGCCTCAAGTTCCATGTCCTTCCCCAAATCCTCGATAGTCTCTTTGCGCCCCCCCACACGCATGGCAGCAGGACTTGATCGGGTGAGCAGCATGTGGTTGCACCTGGCACTTATAGGAGCTCAAATCATCGACTGGAACATCCGAGGCTCACACCTCCGAAGATTCTGCTCATAACTGCTCATACCCTGATGTTCTCCAGAGGATAATGATGATGCTTATGAAAAGGAACTCAGTAGCGAACAGTTATACATACATGGATTTCCTCTGCTACCAAGTAAAGGTGTAGGGGTCACTGCCCACGTCTTTGAACTATATATATATATACAAACATTGTCCCCAAATAAATAGACAATTACTTTCATCATGTTCAGAAGGGACTCACACGAAACCTGACACACAGGCCGGCAAATTGAAACTCAGTGGGGAACAAGCAGCTAGGTCCCTCAATGACTTCGCGAGAGGATCTCCAATACATGAAAACTCCAGGACTCTATGAGATCTATGAGATCTATGAGGCTACAACCACGTTTCTCTCCAATTCAGGTCAGTATCGACTCTTTGGATTTGCAAACAGGCTGACACGAACCCTGCATACTCATCGCTCGAGGCAATTGCGTTGGTCGATGTGCTACCCTGGTCCCAACCACATTCTCCTCTTTCGGATCTCCAAAGGTCTAGCATGGGTCTAAACACAGCTCAAAAGGTTTTGGTTCTTACCTTAATGCCTTGTACTGTCGTGCCACATAGGTGTTGGGAGCCGGTCAAAGTATACATACATGTTGCAACGTTTTCACAAGCCGTGGGTTCCAGACCACACAAAACTCACACTTGCTTTGGAGTGAACCCAGTGGTGGATATACCTTCCTTAAATGCCCATCCAGCTGGCATTAGGTACAGCAAAAGCATCAAGAACCACCCAGCCCACTTGTCGGGACAAATAGGACCCAGAACCGCCGCAGGCACACGGCTTCTACTTCCCCAACACCCTGACTTAACATGCAATGCTCTGCTATAGAAAGCCAATTTGAGGGAAGCTAAGCCTGACCCTTTGGCTGACTCCAATGACCCACAAGCAAAAGATCTAAGATGAACCCCTCTGCCTGAGGGATGGTCAAACTTGCATGTCTTTTTCCCTTCACAGTCGTCGTAACATTCAGAACCCTCAGTCGTATCCTACAGTCAGTGCTTTCGCACGAAGAGACACTCAGCGACAGGTCAGGCCGATCAGGCCGATGGATCGAACCCAAGGATTTTGAACATCTCCTGCCTCCCAATGCCTGACTCACCCATGTCTGTCTAGTCTGGCTAGTCACCCATGTCTGTCACTGGTGATACTGGTGTGCCCAGTGCCCCTCTGTGCCCCGTGGCCGCGCACCAGGTATCGATGCC
This sequence comes from Durusdinium trenchii, assembly GCA_963970005.1. NCBI lineage: Eukaryota > Dinophyceae > Suessiales > Symbiodiniaceae > Durusdinium > Durusdinium trenchii. The sequence goes on along the minus strand of CAXAMN010015891.1, from coordinate 894,605 downwards.
CACTCGGCCAAGTCCTTGCGGATCAACCTGCGACGAGGGATCCCCGGCTGCAGCGAGGGACGAGGGATTGAGCACTGCGAGGGATCGATACCCATCCGAATCCCTTTGGACAAACACATCCCAACACCAACAGGGAACCTGGAATTTCCACCTGGATCACTGTTTGATCACCGGCAGTGGTCTTTGTGCAGGTTCATGTCATCAATCTGTGATGTATAACCATGAGACTGAACTAATTACAGGGCTTGACTGTCAAATTCCAGACTGCGTATGGCGTATGCTTGTCAAAACCTGTGTGGAGTCCATGGCTAAACCTCTGTGGACCATCTGCTTCTGTTTGGCAATGGAAGTGCAAATCAAACGCCTCTCCAATGGTGTCCGGTCCTCTCCAACAAGTCCGAAAAGTCGTGTCCAACTGCCACGGAGTCTTGGGTGAAGAAAGACAGTGCAAGTCTTGGGTCTTTAAGGGGTGTATGGTACCATCATGAATGGTTTATCAATTGCCGTTTTGGTCTTTCATGCCTGTCGCACTTGTGATCTACATACCTTCTGATAGGGTACAGTACTTGGACCTCCAAGCCTATATACATAGATGTGTCTCCAATATTCTCCAATCATCCTCTCAGAATGTATGTGGATCCATAGGGATAGGTCTTGTCTTTGCAGGATCCATCATACGAACTGGAACCCTTTGCCACATTTGAGGCATTCCGGAGGCACAGCTGCCATGGCTCCTACCGGGTTCCGGTAGGTCTTGCTTTCGGGCACTGCCGATAGACCTTCTCCTTGTAGCTTCGCTCACAGCCAGCCACTATCACAATCTTCTCAACAAATAGCAGAACATAAGATCACTAGATCTATATACATAATTATAACAATCAAACTTACAATCTAACCTATAATAACACAACATCTCTTCATCTCCCCAGCCCTCGAATCCCACCTCTCTCATAGTCTGCTTGACACGTATTCGAACAAACTCCTTGCGACAAGCAGCACAAAATTCACCGACTGAGCTGGACCCAAGCAGCTCAAGCACCTATTTATCTGGTTTGAACTGAACACGAGCAACTCCAGCGCTTAAACACAGCACCCCTGCTGCCAGGATGTATGTCCAACTTCAACAACCGCACCTTCCCCAGCCCTTGAAACATGCAGCTTCCCATGAAAACGTCCCTGCCAGTCTCATTTGCACAGCTCTGATGCTTGAGCAAATCCACATGATAAAATTCAAACAATCACCCAACCTCAGGGGAAGTTTGTCCTGACAAACTTCCTTCAAGGGGGGATGGGGGGGGAGTCCTCAGCCAGTCAAACGCCCTCGACAAGGATCTGTTCCACCAGTACATCAAATCATCTTACTGATAGCCGATGAACATCATATCACCCCAATCTGCCTGACTGTCTCGCCAGCCTGGGTCATGCTGTCCCCGCGAGAAAACCCGTCACCCCCCCTAAAAGAACACCTCCATCCTCTCCACCGGACCTTACCGGAACATGTGTGTAGGTATACATATGGAGGCCTGCCAGGCAACCTCTTGGGTTCGGTTCGGGTTCAAGAGACCCATCTACCCAGCGGCCAGGGGGTCTTCCTATTCAAGAGACCCATCCTGGATTTCAAATACATTCTCATTGAATGAAGAGATTTGAAGGGTTAATGTACAAGTACACTCTCATGTACCCCAAAAAAAAGAGCTACCCCTCCGCTCTCCTCATCGCGCTCGGCGATCGCCTCCTCCGAGTGCTGCGCCTGGCGATCCGACGATGGCGGGAGCTTCAAGGGAAAAAATCACCACGGTCCGGAGAAGGTATCACTCACCCCAAGGATGGCTGGTATATATATATATTGTATGATTGAACTACGGTGAACTGGTTCATCCCTCAGTGTTTTTCTGGTTGTTGTTCATCCTTCAAAGGAGTCTCTGACAAAACCATTCGAGGAGTTCCATCGATCTTTCAGGTCGCCCGATGTTTAGGAGAGATATTGCTCAGTATGTACAGGACGCAGTCTCCTGCTTCCAGAGTTCAGCAAAGCCTGTAAAACAGTCCAAAGACCAAGCGTTTTAAGAAATAAGCAATCAAAACTCTATCACGTTGAATCTGTGTCATGGGGGAATAGGCGTTCATCTCCGTGGCTCACAATGCTCACACACGTGATTTTTCATTCAAAACCTCTTCACAGCACAAACACCTCATAGTCAAAACCAAACCACCAAAAACATCAACAATTGCGCCAGCAAAGACCCCAAGTTGCAACAAACACTTAGTAACAATAAAGGACATGTAAGAACCTCAATAGCCCAATAGCTCTCTGGGTTAAAAACACACACTGTGGGATCTCTTTCACTCACTTACTTGACACTCCCCTGGCTCATCGACTGACGTGGACGCTCAAACGCTCTGCTCCGAGTCCACTTGAGTCCCGAGACGAAGCGAGAACATGTCTCGGCCTTCAGCGTAGCAAGCCAGCATTTGGTCAGTTCCTGGCATTGGTCCAAGTTCTGAACTTTACCAACACCAAGTTCTGATCTTATTTAGTAACTCCGTAACTAAGTTCTAGGTGAGCTTTGGTATAGCACTTGATCTGCTGGCAGCCAGATCCACCGCACCGTGAGGGGAAGCATGCATGGCTCCTTTTTTTGATTCAAAGATGTGTGACAGGTGGCGGCAAGACCGGAAAAGGAAAGGGACTATATAGTTGGATTATATGGGTTGAATATTGTTGAATAAATTGTCAACACATTCCAATTCCAAATCCATCCAGGTCCCAATCAACTGGAGTAGACCAATTAAGCTGGAATATCTCTTTGACCATGCCTTCTTGTTGTGGTTTCCCACATTTAAGGTCAATCCAAATCCAAGGTGCATACACTCCAATTGACAAACAAAAGTCGAACAAACACCAGCTTGGTAGTGAATTTTCAGGACAATTGCTCTTACTATTTCAGCAATTCTACCCTAAAACCCGACTTTGCTGTTGATCTGATCCTCAGATGTCAATTGTCGAGAGAAATCCAACGGCTCCTCGGCGGTCGCAGAGGGTCCACCCTCCACTTTCTGGTCTCCGGCCTGCGGAAGACGGCAGTACGTAGGACCGGACATACAAGGAAAAACAGCTTGCAGCAACGGACTGAAGAGATGGACAAGATGGATATTGACATGAGTATCACATGTGTTTTGTTTGTAAATCTATATATCAATGGTGTTGGCAGCATCTAGGCATCTCGCAGAACTTGACTCGGGTAACTCACAACCCCTTTCGAGCGATCTGTTGGGTCTAGCTGGAATCAACCCGCGAGAAAAAGCTCCGTTCCTAGCGATGCCAGGAGCCCCTAGTAGCTTCTTGTTCCTAGTAGTATGGCCGGGAGCCCCTAGTATAGCGTCCTTGCTCCTAGGAGAATTCTTTTCTTGGAGCCACTTCCACTTAACATATTGGCATACCCCTTCCGAAGGTCCTCCATTTGTACATGATCGAGTCCTCCATTTTATAAGGGGGCATCTGAAGGAGTAGATACATATACTATATATATATATGTATTGGCTATGCTCACAGCATCCCTGCCCAGGCGGTGGAGCTGTGCCGTGCCTTATGTCGGATATGCGCACGTATCTGGTAGACGGTGTTCCTCACGTCTCGACGTCGGATGTCGCGGATGTCGTGATACACTCTGTGAGATATTCAAACGCCAGAGATGATGATGATAAAAAAACATCTGCACCTACAAAAGCACCACTATATTATAAAGAAAACATCTAGTTTGGGGAAGGGATGTCACCATCACCCAGTTAGGACCGCCAAGTCCTGCCACAAAGCGCTCCCCATGTGGCCGCTCTGCATCCAAAAATAGGGAAATTACTCCACCACCAGCCAGAACACGTGTACTTATATAATTTGATTTCATGTATATAAATGAATTAATATCGCGCTTGTACTTGTAGCCGTTGATATAGGCTCTTTGGTCTTGAAGATATCATCATTCCCTTAAAAATGTCTGTTGCGGCAAAAAGGCAAGCAAATATACAACTCTCTTCCCTTTCCACTTGGAAGTCACTTCGCGTTTGCACAACTCAGCACACGACCAACAAGGTCAAACAACTGGGCGCCGGCGCCATTCAACGACATGCACGGCGGCAAAGCCCTGGCGAACAGGTACTCAGAGCCCTGATCACTCGGGTACTCAGAGTCACCCTACTACGTCTTCGTTGGGCTTCACAAACACGACGAGGGACCGAAACGCGATCCGAAGACGGTGGGGGGCTTGGCCCGAGGATCCGCCAGCGATGCCATCGGTCGGGTTTTTCGAGGCTCCCAGAGACTCCATGCCGCGACCTATGGGGGCCCATCAGTTGTTGTGGTGGAATTTCCGGGGTCCATTAGTTGGGTATCATATGCCAGTCCATGCCAGTCCCATGGGTCATGTTTGGGCATTCTTGTGCTAATGAGGTGTGAATACAAAACAGGACGTGACCATTTTCGAGTGCCGTGGTATGAGAATTGTATGAGGGCATAGAACATCAACATGGGGTTATACATGGTGATACTCTTGGGAAAATCCGGGCGCCGGCCACGCGCCCGTGGCATGCCCGGAGGGCCTTCGGTGGTAACCGAAGGTTATTTAAGGGCTTACGCCCGACAGCCGGCCAGGGGCGTTGAGGTAGGGGGCTGGAGGGTGGAAGATTGGGTGCGGGTGCAGGCTGAGGGATTGGGCGGGCTTGGGGCTATGTTGCGCACAGCTTGGGTCTACTTAGGCCATCTGGAGCCTTTGTTGCGCGGTCTTGGGGCTATGGGGCCATCTTGGGCCCATGTTGGCTCAGCTTGACCATGTTGGCCTAGCTTGGGCCCATGTTAGCACAGCATCCGCCCACGATGCAAACGAAGCACTCCGGTGCGGCAAGCATTTCCAGCATTATTTGGGCCTATGTTGGGCTACGTTGGCCCATCGTGAGCAACAAGCGCGAAAAAAAAAACGTCAAAAACACTGGGTTTTCTGGGTCCCACGGCTGGGGGCGCATTTGCTTTCTGCTATCCCCCTGCCGCCGACCCTCGGGCCCAAAACGGGGGACCTCCGGGTCACTGAAGTCGCTGTAATTTACGGTGCTTCGTGTGTGTGAAGTATAAAAAACACTGTGCTTTACAGTGCGCATATCGAAGCGCGACGCGGCGAAGATGGAAAAATGCAAAAGCGCTGTGTTTTTCAAGGGTGGTGTCGGTAATGCGCGCCGGGCGGACAGGCTTAATCGACATTTTGTGGGTAGAGGCCCTCCAAACTGCTTAAATTGCCTCACATATCCTAGGCCCAAGATAGCCAACATATCCCCAACATATGCCCAACATAGCCTCCAAGATGGCTCAACATAGGGCCAACATAGGCCAACATGGGGCCAACATAGGCCCAACCTAGGCCAACATAGGCCTAACATAGGCCAAACATAGGCTCAACATAGGCTCAACATGGGCCCAAGATGTGCCCAACATAGACCACATGGGCCCAAGATGTGCCCAACATAGGAGCAGTTTCCCACCTTGGCCCACCCAGGGCCCAGTACGCCCCCGATAGCTGCACGTGCACCCGACCCAGCCCTACACAGACCCTAGTGGGCCGGCGCCCGGCTGTTAGGCGTAAGCCGAGAAGGAATCAAAGCGATACCTGCTTTAAACATATATCATCGATGCTGGACCAGTCCGTCCTTTGGGAAATGCAACCGACATGCTTCAGCTGAAGCATGTGCATGCGTTGCTAGGACCCATCAAGACGAACACCGCAACAGTTGAAAACCTTGATAATATCTCCCTAGCTCCCTTACCACATCCTTGGAAGGTGGTTGGGGGTGGGCATGGGGGTCTAACTACAAAAGGTACTTACTTGGAGGTGTAGGGTTCAAACGGCTGTGAGCTGGGTGAAGCGCCGAGGCCGTGTTCAACAGCCGAACATCGTCTTGTAGAGCCATGCTGGCTCCATGCTGGCACACGGTGATGTTTGGAACATCACAAGATGATGAGCTTCACAGGGTTCAGAATGGGCTCCAAAAACTGCCTTCTCACATCGTCTTGGAGCTCTCGTGGTTGCTTCATCATATACAGCCTTACATCGATCATTATCGCGTGTCAGTTTTGGGTTGCTTCTGGGCCTTCCTGGACGCCTTTCCCGTTTTCCAACAAGGTCAACAGGCACAGGCTGACCCGGCCCGCCGGAAGGATCCTGGCGCCGAGGCAGGTCGACCCGCGGTTTCCATTGGTCATGGCACCAGGGGCGACCGGTTTTTCCCATTCCAAATGAACCGAAGAGACTACCTGGGAGGTCAACAGGTCAACCTACCCTCGTGACCGGGGGCTCCGGGTGCAACCCACAGCCATTTCATCTTCCCATCTTCCCGCTGGATCATCATTCGGCCGGGCTTTGTGCTATACATTGCTATAGTCTCAGACTCTAGCCTACAAAGTCGTCAGCTTTATTGAGGGCCTGACGAAACACATCGACATCGGGAGGCCAGCCCAGTCACCTGAAAAAAAAAATAAAGGAGGGAACGAAGGACACACAGAAAGAAAAAGTGAAGAAACACACAGGAAAAGGAATGAACAAAGCAAGGCAAGGCTCAAGGTCCAACGAAAAGCAATGCCAAGTGTACAGGAAAGGAACAATGGATGCTTGTGGAGGCAACGATCGTTCAACCCCCAAAGGCATGTTCGACAACTGTGTGTCATTGGGCTCCTTTGCATGTTTGGCGCAGGCATCCCGAAGGCATGGCACAATCTGAATTGGGTCCAAATAGATCAATCCTGGTTGAGCGTCTGCTGCATGTTTGGGTGAGCCAAACACGGCCAGGGGATAATGTTTGAGATTGTAGTCCATGGTCTTCACGGTTATTAGTACTTAGCAGTTGGTTTTCAAAAACCAAGAAGAGCCTGCTTTTGGTTGCAGTCTTGCAGGGTTTATCTGGATTGTTAGGAAAGTCCTGGAGACGACTTTCATGTTGATGCCCTTCTGATTCTGAGGCTTCTGGATGAGATATAACTAAACAAACCGCAGGAGTACAAGAGAAAAACGACTGTATGTCTGCATAGAGGCTGCATGATTGAAACATACATTGTTCTTTTAGCCTTATCTTGCTTAGACATTCCATGGCAAGAAACTCTTCTTGATCTTGGCACAGCCACGGACAGCCATGACTCAGTCGCATGAAGATGAACGCGCCATGGTTTCTTGATGTTTGAACCGCCGCATTCTTCGCCAATATTTGGCCTTCTCTCCAGCATGTCAGCAAAAAAAAGGATCCGCAAAACGTTGGTTCAGAAAGGATCAAAGAGTGATACTGTGAGTCTGTCACAGATCGCAGCAGAACACCCGTTTTATCTCAATCCATTACTGGTTCAGTTGCTGAAGCGGCTCTCAGGCCTTTTTCATCCCATCTGCCTCAGAGTGCTAAGTGCATGGACATGCTGCAGAATGATCTATGCTGCTCACGCTCACAGGCGTTCCAGAAGGCGAATCAACTTCTTGAACTCAAAGAATTGGCGTTCCCGTCCCAAAGGTGATTGATGTTCAGGTAGTGCCATCGGCCCAATCCACCCCATATGGGTATGTAACCCATGTACTTCGCTTTCAGTGCTTCTTGGGCTGTATCTTCTTGCTTGCTTCCAAACCCAGTTGTGAGTCATGTATAAATATGATTAAATAATATGTATAAATGATTCCATCACTTTCAAACCTGCAGCCCACCTCGAGTCGTGGTTTCTTGTTCGTTGGCTTCAGCAAGCGACGCACCACAGGGCTCGTGTAACCTCAGCAAACAAACAGTTTGCCAAACAGTTTGGCCTTTCATCGATAACACCGCACGACTCAAGCAAACGGCCACCAACTGCTTTGGTCACCCAAACTTGGTTGTATGTCATGAAACGTGGAACATTACACTCCGACTCATGAACATGGAAGTGCAAAATGGCCTGGTCTTCCGGCTCATTTTCCACTTGCATGTGAGTGAGTGACTATGAACTCCTCTTTGGGTCAATCACTTGGTCATGACAGCTCTGAAGGACAGAACGAGACAGCGCAGGAGAAAGTGTCCGGGCGCCCCACAGTGCCCCACAGCGCACATCTCTTTGTGTCCAAGTTATGGATAGAACATGATAGGAAGGGAAGGATACAGTTGAGAATAGGGAATGATAGTTATGGATAGGGATAGGATAGGAAGGCTTCAAGTTAAGGGCGGATCTATCTTTTTAAGGGATGCAGTAGGGAGTTGTCACAGTGGACATATCCAGCTTTAAGACCACTCAAGTGGTTCGATCTCCACACCACAACTCGTTGGTTCCATCATGGCCTGGTGGGGACAGGTCAAAAGCTGGTTGGAGCACAAAAGCTCTGCCTTAGAGTGGTCCGCAGATAGATAGAAACGCTTTCCAAGACATTCTTAGTGGGGATCTATATACTTTTCTATTTATTTGGTGGTCTCTATGTATAAAGTTAAACCTTTCATGAAATGCAGATGCACCTTTTCTGATATGCCCCATTTTTGACAAACAAGTTATATACTCTCATGTCGTTGCTTGATTGAAGATCCAGGCCACCCCTACTCTTCAGAGAAGCTCATTCATGTATGATATCTGAAGTGTCTTGTGAAACTCAACCCAGACTTGGACTTCCACATATCTGAAGTGTCATAGTGTCATATATCCTCTGAGTATATCTGAAGTGTCCATGGACACTTTCCTCTTCCTTCAGACTTGGACTTCTGAAGGGTCATGTTGTAGGCTCTTAGACGTTCAGCTGGCCCAGCTCGCGCCTGAGGGTGTCCAGGTGATAGGGAAGAACTGCTCAGAAACCTCTTCAGAGTCTTCACTGAGCATGTAGCGCCCATAGATGTAGTCCTCAGCGTTCATGATGTTGTTCTACAGGAGATTTCACAGAAAAAACATATGCGTTCCCCTGCTTCAGCAAAGCTTCCCCAAACTTTATCAAGCATTTGATTGATTTTCTAACATTCTGTCCATCGGACACCCCTGGTCCTCCGAAAGAAGCGACCCGCACCCAATGGCAGACGATGAGATGAGAAATGGTGATAACATTTCGTTTTGAACACATTTACGAGGGATATGTTCAATTCCAGGGAGGCAGCAACTGTTCAAAGTGTCAGCAACTGCTGCTGTAGTTCTACGTATACCAGGCCTCCCTTGTCAAGAGTTGACGTAGAAGAAAGCAATAAGATCAAACATGAAGTAGGGGGACAACAACCTTGCCAGTTCAAAGCGTGGTGCCAGAAATGAATCCAATCCCGAAACAGGCAAGTAGCTCTAACTACGGTCTCAAATGTACTTGACGAAGTCCAAGCACTCGATTGCTGAAACAGGTTTGCAACATGAGAAGAACCCGCCTTGCTGAATAATTATGTCAAACTGCTGCCACATCTTATTTATATTATACATGTTGATCTTTCATTATGGATCATAAGAGTCATAATCATCCGCAAATGACCCACCGCATTCAGGAGATTTGGTTGGTCAGGAAAGAGAAACCACAGGGATGAAGGACTTTCATGCTCAGGCTGTGCAGGTCTGCTTGTCCCCCAGAAATCACAACATGGCACCCTTCGAGCTGCTGCTGGGCCACGGGCCGCGGCTCTCGGCGCCAAACCAGGTCACCTGATGGTCCGCTGAGGCGTGCGACAGGTGACCGCGCGGGTGTGGTTGGATCCACCCCCCCACAAGGAAAACATCTGGAGACCGCTGTGAACAAATACGGTGGCTGAATGGTACACTCTCCCACTCGCACGGTCTGTGGTAGACTCTTTGTACCGCTGTGTGCAAAAAAAATATTCTACTTAGTATATACACTCTTTGATGCACTCCAGGCAGGCTGAGGAGAATGGTTGTTTTGTTGTAGAGCACCAACACATCAAAACACCACAAAACACATGATCACTGCTCAACTGGCGGGGAAACAATTCTTCTGTCCTGTCAAAGTAACAACAAACATGGCTGTAGCACGACATTAGAACAATGGAGAGGTGTATTTAACTGTATTTACTTCTTTCATAACCTTGGAAAATACACAAACAAATTACGATATCCTGTGCCGTATTTTTTACAGAGAGAAGTAACCTATGCTCTTCTTCAGCTTCGAAATCTGGATCTCCTCGGTCTCCCGGCGCTTCAGCAAATGAACGCCCAGCGCTCGGCGCGGGCGGTGCGACGAGCGGTTGCGGCCGGAGCCGTGCCACACGTCCTCCGGTGAGACTGGTGCTCGGAATGGTGGTTGGGTTTGGTTGGGTGTGGTCTCCCTTTGTTGGGACGGTGGTTGTATTTTTGCACAACAAAGGGAGACCATTTCTGGAAGCTTAGAAATGCAATATAGTCTTTTGTCGGTTATGTATTCTTGTTACTTCTTCTTCAATATAATATAATATAATATAATATATAAACAACGCAACCCATTGGGCCAATATGGCGGTTGATGGTGGTTGTGTATTTTAATGGAACAACAAAGGGATACATATATATATATATATATATTGGTCCTTTCTGGGTTTTGGATGGTAGACTGGTGTACTGGTCTATTCACCGACCCAAACCCAGGGGGGTTCAGTCTCCCTATTTACACCCCCAGATGTGGTGGAGTCTAGGGGCGCAACTTGAAGGAGAGACCGCTTGTGTGATGTTGTTTCTACGGGATCCTTTCGCATATCTCATTTTTGCAAACCACACCTTATAACTTATAAGGTTTGGCGTTACCATCTTACCGTAGCCCAACTCCCCGTCTTTCTTCTGTCACTCCCGTCCACTGCTCAACACGAAAACCCCGCCGTGCCCTGCCTGGTGATGAAACACGGCGCCCCCCAGCGGCACTGTTAAGCGCCGGATCTCCGGAGGACCAACGCCAGCGCGCTCGGCGGCGTGGCGCAGGGGTGCCCACCTGAGTGGTGATTTATTTGGTGCGATCTTTTGGAATGAGAAAGCGTACATCTCAGGAATTGATCCAAAAGATCGCACAAAGGTGTGACACTTTTGGACATCTCTTTTATAGTTATATATGTTCAAGGCGTGACTTCATCTTGTCGTCCTTGGTGTTCATCCTTGTTCTCTTGCACCGGAGAGTGAAGTGTTGGCTTCATAATGGGTAATTGGTGGATCAGTACGCTTCAGCACCTGACAATCCCCATCATCTCTGACATCGCCCACTTAAAGGTCTAGAGTCTGCGGGGGATGAAGCTGATAGGCCACATTCTCCTAACTATCCAGATTCAAGAGAAGCATCGGTAGCTCACCGTAGTCTCAATCCGCGGGAAAGATTTGTTTGCGTTGCGGCTTTTGGATGGTCACGGTTCGAGAGCATGCTGCCATGCTTGTTATTGAACGGATTAGTCTGTAATCTGTTAGGAGCACAGGTATGTCTCAACAAATATGCTGACAGGAACTAGTTGACCACTGTTGTCCGGGAGTCGTGTTTTTCAAATTACCTCTGACGTCCTCTGACGGACTATTCAATTCATTTGACACCAAGGTTTCTGATGGTTGATCAGCTGGGAAATGAAAGGTGACATTGCCAGTTTGGAATATAATTGTACTTGAAGGTCTGCATCTTGGCCAATTGATAGGGGATGAGATGAGACAGGTTGGCACCGGGTTCCCAAGACGTTTTGGAGCGAGATCTAAGGTTGGGAGAAACTAGAATTGAGTGGGTTTCATAATTCCACATCATTGAAGCCCATCACACTCCTGATGCTGTACAAACCTGGGTGAGGTTCAGTGGCTGGAGACTAAAGAATTCTAGCCCCCTAATTGAAGAATGACACGACCAAATCCAAACAACAACAAATCACAACACAAAACGTCTCACCGGTTCGTCCGCGCAAAAGAACCTCCGACCAACCTGTTGCTTCGCAGCCCCCTGCTAGCTTGCAATACAATGATGGTGGGCAACCTATGGAACCTTGAGGAACTCAGTGAATTTGCTCTGCGATGGAATCAGAGATGGAAAATGTCAGGAGAGAGCCTCTACAACGACTAGGGGTACAAACGGGGTCATCTACGCACAAACAGCATCGCATGGCCGCATGGCCTTTGCACTCTTGAAGGATGTGTCCTTCATGTCTGGTGATGAAGCATCTATGATGCCAAGGTGAGATGCTTCAGGCCTCACAAGGAAGGTTAACTAAAGGGCCTTTGAACTGCATGCACAGCCATCGAATCTTTGGATTGACTTTGCGTTTCTGGTTTTAATATGTTTTAATCAAAGTGGGAGAACGGCACCACCTTCTCTCAGCGATTGGCGAATGTTCTGTCGCAGGCGCATGCACTTGGTGACCAAGTTCTGCAACTTGTGCTCTTCTCGAAGACCTTCGAGCTTCACCTGCAACAACTCACGCTCTTGGGAGGAGGCTCTATTCCAGGATTGTCCGAGCCTTCTAATTTCCTTCGCACGCTTGATGCCTTCGTCGTCAAGACGCTTGTACTTATTTTGGAGGCCATTCAATGCAAGCATGTCTTCACGAACTTGTTTGTGATTATCCGCCATGAGGGAAAGAGCTAAAGCCGCCTGTTTCTGCTTGAGGTCAATTCCAGCATCCAGGAGGCGCTGCAGCGTCAGTTTGCAAGTTGCAAGGTCCGTGCACACGAGTCTGCAAGGACCTTCACTCTGGGACAAAAGTGTCCACCTTTTCAACCCATGCTTGTGCAGGAAGGAATGCAATTCCTTCAGAACAAATGGATTATTTTGGGCCACAGCAAGGTGAAGCCCGATGTAAGTTCCAGGAACAGTAATCGAGCCCTCGGCATCAAAGAAACCAGCAAAGTAGGGCCAGGAGCACTCAAAGTTTGCAGGCACATGTAGTCTCTGGCCCACCTATATATTTTAAAGAGATTATTATTATGATGCGATATTTTATAAATAATTCCCTTTTCTTTAATTTAAAATATCGCATCCCAAAGATATAAAGTATAAATTACTAACCCATCATATTTTGCTAATAAAAGATAATGAAAAATAGAGCATGATTCTTCTGCTTCAACAGTTTTAACTTCTGTGCCACGTCACTCCTGTCTGGCTTTGCAATGTTGCCAGTTGCTGCTATCTGGAGTTGGGCCAACTGCATGGAAGAAACTTTGCACAGCGCACACACTGCGTGTTGCATGGTTGTGCCTGAAACTGTCCATTGCAGCACTGCTTTGTGTGCTCCTGTTTGGCACTTCTCGCGATAGATGCCACCACCGAAACTGTCACGGAAGCGTATCAACACCGCTGCAGAGTCCATAGTCTGACTAATATGCAGGACCATCTGTCCACTGCCTTTTGTCATGGTAACGCCCCATCTCCGTCAAAGAAACCATTAAAATACTCGATGTCTTCTTGCCTAGGGCAGCCTGATGGAGGACCTATGGCTTTCAGCGGGAGTCTAAACACTGCATCGCCGAGTGTGAAGCTATTCAATGGTGGAAACTTGATTCGTCGTAGAAGCTGCGTCAAGCGATCGCAGCGTCTTTGCCATCTATTCAGTTCACTCGTAGTCAAAATGCATCGTTGAACAAGGTTCAAAGGGAACATTGGCAAGGGAGGAAAGCATTGGCCAAGAACACGAGTTTCATCCGGAAAATACAAAAATCACATGTGGGTTAACGTTGTTAAGAGCTGTTTTGCACAAAAAACACGTACTTCTTTGTGCCATGAACGGGATGAAACACCGATACTATAATTTGTGTCGATCTTCTTCCAAAGAAACGGGTGACTGTCACGAGTCGTGACCAGCGAGTGCGCAATTACTTTCATGGGCGGTTTCTGGAGGCCAAAAGACCTTGATCCTGGCAGATTTGCGCGGCTCTGTTCCAAATAAGATTATGGTGGAGGAGCGTAAAAGTGGCTGTTCTATTGGAGGTGAAGCTTAATCGATGTCCATGTATGTATCAACGGGCAAAATATTCGGATGGGGACTTTTCTGGTGAAACAAGAGGGTTGGTGTGGCTGTACCCGACTGCCACTGTATTTGCCTCTGTTGGACAGCCCTGATCAACAAACTTAACCATCCCCCCCAAAATGAGTGGATGAAGCAAACAATTGCAGCTCTACACATGTGTCATCATCTGTCCCAACTTTGACTCACCACCCCAGTGTTTCTCTGTTGTTGTGTTTTTTCCCGGAAAGTTTCAAAGAATGCCTGTCGAAAACAGGAACCTCATTCCACCAGCCGACATCCACTAAGGAATCATAGTTGGTGTCACATCGTTGGGTTGACGAACGCGATCAGTTGACACTTTTTGCCAGCCGCACCTCACACATCAATCCCAAACAGGGGCTTTCTGCTTAACAAGCCCACAACGAATCAAGCCCGTGTCAAAGAATCTGTCTAACCGGCTTGCTCTTCCTCAAAACGATCTTTGGGGTGTGCTCCCCTTCTCCATACAGAAGAAAGACCCTTCCAATATCAGCTGCTCCGAGCTGGGCGGCTCGCGACCGCCGAGCCCCTCGCGCCGCCGAGCCGCTCGTCGTCGGCTCCGTGGAAGGACGACGTCGTGGCAGAGTCGTCGTGGAGGGGCCAGCGATGGGAGCCCACGGCATATTCCACCTGGGTGAGGGACCGACAACCAACGACCAGAGTAGGTCGCGTTCGGACCTAGGCAGCATATTCCGAGCTGTCGTTTCTTAAAGCGCCTACTGAGTAGGCCTACTGGCGATGCACCACCATTCTGTAACCATATATAAAGAGACAAAGGTCATACATGTTTTGTCATGTTCATTTTAGTTGCTGATCAACAAGCCTCTATACTAGGATGTGGGTGAGATTTGCTGGATCACGAGATTTGGTTGCCTACACTCTTCCACAAATTGCAATCAAAAGGATCCACAACACAAAGTATATAAGTACAAGCAATTTACAAGCAGTCCAAACAAGTTATATAATCCAAAGAAAATGATACTGATACTTCAATGCACGATAAAATACACATCCTGCGCAAATATGACTGACGTTGCATGATTCTTGTTTGCCCATCAGGTCCCAAATTGTCCCTAAACCTTGGCAACTTCAACCATCTGGCGTGATCAGACTCATCCCTAATGACTCGACAAAGTTTGCAGGGTGACATTCAGTTACTCATACTGATCGGGAAACCACAAATCCAACCAACCGCTCAATGTCATGTCACAGGTGTCACGTCCTGTCAATGTCAGCTGTGTCGATTGAACAAAAAAATGGACCTCCGGACATCCCCTTCCCTTTTCGAGTTCCTTCAGGTGGACTTCCGCAACACCGTTGAGGATCCGCGCGCGATTCACTCGCTCGCGCTGCAACTCGTTCATGAGTGTTTGTAAACTAATTGAGGCTCAGCCTCAAGCTATGGTCTTCGTAATTAGTGCAGTTGGGGCATCAAGTATCCAAGGGTATATATAGTTGTTTTGTTGATAAAACCTTTCCACCAGAAGCACATCTCTCAACAAAAAAACAACATGCCAAACTCTGATGCAAAGGAACAAAAAGGCAATTTGCTACACTTTGTGTTTGGAGGCTGGAAGGGCTAGACTTACAAAGCCTCAAACATTATGTAACGATATTCTGTAGCTAGCGGCACAGCTGCTGAACACCCACAAATGTTAGCAAATTGCTAGCTGAAAGTCACAGCAGTTGAACAACCACAAACTGATTCCTTCAGATATCTTCAGATTAATCGACCATCATTACGTAGGCTGGCTTACCTTCCTTCTCAAATGGACCTGTTCCCATGCCACACCCGGCGCATGTCGGAACGTGCTGCACTCCAGTCACCACTCCAGTCTCTTCATCTGCATCGTCCAGCGCGATCCACACCGTCACCGAGTTGTTCTCCAGGGGACGGAAGTTCTGGGAGATATACCTGACGAAGCCCAAGCCCAGCGCCAGTGCGCCGCGCCAGGCGCGGTCAGACCCACAAAAACCACGCGGTGCCACGCGCAACGTGACGTGGGACGTTTTGCGCCTTGTTTTGGACGAAAAACATATGGAGAACATTGTCTAATTGAGCAAATTCTCTGGCAACTCTTGGTCTTAAAGTGACCCTTGTGGGTTGGAAGGTGGAACAAAACAAACATCCAAGTCCGTGTACCTAAAATGTCTGACAAACCAGCGCAGAAATTAGGGAATCAATGCCTGATAAACCTGCCAACTACCTGCTGCGTCTTCTGAACATGCCCTACTCCAATCAAACAACAAACAAAATCTAACTCCAAATGCAAACAAGCTGACGCGCTGTCTTGGTGATAGCCCACACCACTCGCACCTGCGCAACTCCAATGACAGCTTTGAGTGGCGAGGGCGACAATCCATTTCTCCACTTCCCCATGTTCCTTTGGCCCTGTCTCAACATCATAGATCTTGTATGGTCTTGCATAGTCATATGACTCCCAAAATGAAGATTCTCATCACCAGCCATGCTGTTGGATGAAGCTGTTGGATGCATCGAAAATCTGTCCAAACCAAAGGCCGAAGCTTCATGCCAAGCTTTGAGAGTCACACGCCAAAAGACCGGCCACTATACTGGAGCACGGTGTGTGAATACTCATCTGCATCTTCTGTTCCTCCCACCTCCCTTCCCGACACCGCCTGGTGGCTTCCACAGCACGTCATCCTGCGCCAAGCGAGTTCCCTCCCAGCCCATGAGGCTCGCAGCCACTTGGGCCACGTCCGGTGACAAGGCCACCGCGGCCACCAAGGGCGAAGACTTCCTCGGTGTGTTCGGTGCGTGTGGAAGCGAACGAGGGCGTCGTTCGGAGGGCGTGTTCGGTGGTTCGAACCAGTTCTCAACAGGGAAGCAGTTGGAGTGTTAAGAACTGGTAGGCCTGAAGAATTCTGAAGAAGGTGTTGAGCCGGTAGACCTGAAGCAACAAATGATCTAAGGGTGACATGTCATGGCTGATAATGCTGATAATACCGCTGCAGTCATGGAAAATACATGCCAAGTCTCCACGCATTGACAATCTCCCGAAACTTGTCTGGCTTTGAGATTCCTTCCCGCCAATGCCATTCATCCGGATAAATGCCTTGCGACGTGCGCTCGGACGCGCATGGACGCACATGGACGCGAACGGAGGCACGCAGAGTGTCACTGCACCTCCAAATCTTCGGAACAAGATCTTCAGGTATAGCGCGAGGATTGAGAGTAGATGGTACAGACTCCAATGTCGGTGGTTTATATGGACCCCCATGGGTCTGTGCCTTCTATCACCACAGCACACCGAAGATTTACGAGGTCGTTTTGTTTGACCAGCCCAAACGCTCCGTTCACAGGCGACTGGTGCCTCAAAACCTATAGGGATCTGAGGGTCCGGACCCTGCAGAGGATTCGGTCCCGGTCCCTACTACTTGGGAGGGGAGGTCCATGAGCGTCTGGGAGTATCACAAAGAGCAGAGAAGCTGACACTCCCGCCGGACTCCGTCGACCACGTCGACGACTTTGCGAGTCCGGGAGGGCAGTTCCGGAAGTTGCAGAGGAGAGGAACACCCCCCAGGGTCTGTCAGCTGTCTGTTTTAATTAGCTAGCGAGTATTCATTCCTTGCTACTGTATATTTCTTTCTTAAAGGAAGGACATATGACTTCATCTAACATGCTAATCCAAGGTCGACTCTGACCAAGGAGGAAGCAGGAGCCTTACAGCACTTACTTACAGGTCTGGAGGGTCACCTGCTAGAGCCGCCTTGCTGTGTAGTAAGACAAATGCACTAACGCCAAACGAGGGGTTCCAGGAAGAGCTTTCAAATCACCGAGCCAGGCCTGTGGGGAACTTTCCTTGAAAAAAGCTCCTCATAATGCTCGCGAAGCTCTTTGGCTTGCTCCACACTGATGAGTTTCTCCTCAGAAGCTGGGGTCAAACAAAAGGCAGGAGAGAAAGAAAGAGAGAGAGAGAGAGTTTTCCAAACATAGTCACATAGTTCAAACGGCCAACCTTCGCTTGCTACAACTGACGAAAGCTTCATTTGGAGAACCAGTGGAGCTGGAATAAGACAAAATATGCTCAAGAAGTGCTAGGCCTACCAAACTGAAGAATGTGATGGTAACGGGAAATATATAATACAAATTACTGATGACTCATAACAACCAGAGTATAAGTCCCCATCAACACCATGAGGTCGTATGAGGTCTTTTCAAGCCAAAGGGCCAACGCTGTATCCGTGACACGAGGTGCGAAGCTGCTCTACTGCGTTACACAGGAGTCCCCTTGGATTGGTCTCGTTTCAGTCGCATGCGTGGATGTTCTATGGAACTCACTGCCCAAGCCATCCATGGAACAGTGATTTACGACCCTTTAACAGAAGGTAACTCGTCCGGTCCCATGGATGCTCTGGGATGTACTACAAGTGCTATGGTCTGGCATACCGATCCGAGATGATCCGAGGACACCGAGGACACCGAGGACGCTCGCCGAGGTCTCGACCGAGCGTCCACTTTCAGAAAGCCGTCCCGCTGAAAGCTCTCACGCTCCGCAGGGCTCACAGACGCCATGAGGCCGCACGGAATTTCCAGCTTCAGCTCTGCGTTGAGGTGTGTTCAATCCAAGGGGACAGGTGGTTCAAAAAAGCGGCAAATGTGAGTGATGCAGTTGAACTGCACAGGTCTTCTCGCGACAATACAGGACGACACATTACAATGCAACGTCACTTGGCCTCTGCCTGAGGCGCCTGTGACGATGCCAAGGGTGTGAAGGCTCCAACAAGGGCAAGTCGTCCAGCTACGGCTTGTACAGGTCAAGTGACATGATGTAAATAGGCCCGTGGTCGGCAACTATGCAGAGCTTGCTGCTTTTCCCAGATGTTCGATACATTCTTACAAATGGATGTCCTCAAGTTGTGAAGTCATCTCTTTCCACTATGTAGGATGATACATATTTCCACCTAGAAGAATGAATGCTCTGAGACAGGACAAATTGCCACTACTATAAGAACGAGGGCACTGGAACTGGAACATGTTGCCACCTTTTTGCATGAGAATTGTGGCCTATAGACAAGATTGCGTGGGCTGTCGGCTGTCTATTCTGCTTTGTGTCTCTGCCAGCGCAAGGCTACCGGCCCTAGTTCTTCTCATCCAACGTCAAGAAGGCTGCAACTCTTCCTGATCACTGTCGGCGCCCGCACGAGGGTCGTGTCCCCACACTCAAGACCAGTTTGGATGAGGTCGTTGGCCAAACCATATTGTTGACAGTTGATGAATAAAGCTCCAGCATAGGTTTGACCAACACGCACCAACATTATATTAAATATGGATCAACATTGACTAACATCTGGAGATGATGGACCATCCAGGCAGTAGGCGCCCTGTCTTAGTCAACATGACTGTTCTAAGAGCCCCCAAATGTGCTACGCCAAAGCAGCCGAACCCACCGGATTTCAAGGGACTTGGATGTCAGAAGGGGAGGAATCCATGGTCGTCCTCTGCGGTAATTGGCATCCCAGGTCCAGGTTCCTGATGGTTCCTGTAGTACCCCTAGGGTTTCAACATGTTAGAACCTGGCACCCAGCAGGCAGACCCACACGACCGACCTTTTCGTGTGCGACACAAGCGCTTTTGGGGCTTTGAGGGACACACACTTTTTCCTCGGGCCCTCGCCTTCTTTGGGCGGCTCTGGAGGAAGGCGGCGCGACGTCGCGTCGGAAGGCGAAAGGGGAAGAGGTGAAATGGCGAAATCGGCGGTGGGTGGAAGTGTCATGCTTGGGAAGTGTCCTGCGGTGAAGTGTACCCGTTTTTTTTGGCAAGTTGACTGTAAAGGTCTGTGGTTGGCAAATTATTAATGTGGTGCCTGTGGAATGCCGGAATGCGATGATGACATGATGTCTTCGATTCTGTTCACGTGGCAAAGTACAGCTGCTACTCCACCTCTGCGCCCTCATTTTCTTGGCGTCGCCGTTCGAAGAGCTCAGATCGGCCGCCTGGCATGTCTCAAAGATCTTGGAAGTTCCAAATCTACAAATATTTCAATGTATGGGCTGACCATAGGCATCATTAGCACATGTGAGCACAAACCATGGCATCTCAAAATATTTGATCACCCTTGCCAACGCATCATGCCAAATGTTCCGAACCCTTGACTTTCCAGGTGGCAGTGCAGCGCAATGAACCGTCGCACTAGATGTGACTGCATGTGTAAACATCGTGAAACATCTTGACTGCGTGAAGTTCCCCGCAGGGTTAAGTAGAATGGGCTGTGATCCAAGCTGGGGGGCCTGTGGGTCTTCTGGAATTGGAGAATCGTGCAGACATGTGGAGACTCAAATCACAAGTCAAGATGTTCCACTTTCGTCACACACCCACACACCCGACACGCAGCAAACCTGATGCAAGGGATGCCGCACCCAAACACGATGACCAACCACACACTCGAACTAGTGATGGAACGTTGTGGTCAAGTTCAGGCCGAAGCTTTTGCACAGTTCTTGCAATTAACACCGTGACCATCGAGTGAGGCCTGATTACCTTCACCAGAGATATACGTAATGAGCATTCCTAAATATTCCCAAGATCCTTCGCCTTGTATCAGTCGTCCTGGAACAACCACGCAGCAACCTGAGTTCTGCTTGCAGCAATTCCCTTGCTTGGTCTCAGCTAATTAGGTCTAGGATCCTTTTCATGAACCGCAGGAGTGAAGCATGGACGAGGTGGATTTGGCAGATCGTTTTTAAAGATCCTGGATAGTTTGAACGCGGCCGCACTGCTCCCTAAACAGCTGTCTTCCTATCCTAGTCGAAACCCGGCGTTCTGGTCCCCAACAGGGAGCTTCCGAAAGGTCTGTTGAACGATCAATGCTAGCTGAACCTCCTCGTCCACAAGCTGCCGGTGCCAGAAATGTCCATGATGAGCTGGAAACAACTGCAATCTTTCCATGCTAAGACGAGGTGGAGCTGACTATTACTGAAACTGGTGCGCCAACCAAACCAGCTTACTTTCCAAAGTGTTTTCAAACGATTTGATAAGAGCAGCCTCTAGATGGCCTTGTGTGACTACCTGTTCGATTGAACTGAAATTTCCATGGTACTCTCAAGAACAATTCACAACAAATACCAACATGTATACAAATCATGGGGACTTCAACACGAGATCTGCAACTCGCCATCTTTTGAAATCGCATGCGATTCAAAGGTCAAGCAAAGTGATGATGAAATTGATGTGCTCACGGGCCCCATCTTCAGCTTCAATCGCTGCAAGGATCTGCTCCTTGTCTTTGGGGTCACTCGCATAAGCACTCAGCACATCGTGCTTTACATTTGCAAAGACATTTGGGCCCGTAATTGACAGTTTTGAACTGGTCAGAAAGCCCATGATATAGGCTATGTAGAGCTCCCAACAGCCTTGAGAATGCAAAGGCGTTTCAAACACGCCGCTTGTCAAGTGCAGTCGACGTTCTCCACAATATTCTTATTGCGGCTAAGGTGCACCAAATCCGAGTGTAAATATCAGTGGTCCGGTTTCGAACTACCTGTCCATCTTTGCGGTTGAAACAGCCAGGGCGGTGATTTCATCTGAGGCATACAGCACATTTGAAGTAATCTTTCAAATCGGTCGATCTCTAACTTTTAATTCACCACAACCCCCTCCATCTCTCGCACTCGCTCTGAAGCCCGCCAGAAAGCGCTCCGCACGTAGCAACGCACGGGTGAAGGGTGCATGGCGTGGATCGTCCCCCAGCTGCTCTGACACCAGCGTCTTGTCCGTGGTTTGAAACACCGCAAAGGCGCCTCTGTCGAGGACGGTGGGCGTCTGGACATGAAAAGACCATCGATCAAAAAACAGCGCAACAACGGTGACTTCGGAAAGCAACCAGGGTGTGCAGCCTGGCAGCTTGGAAGAAAAGTACTGAAGGCCCCGTCAAAAAGCAACGTTAAAACCTTCAGCCAAGGTACAAATCCACAGATTTGGGGTTGTGGATGGCATCCTTGATGGATTCCACAAATTCATGGAAGTTTTCTTGCCAGGCATGTGTCACGAAGATCGTGGCATGAAGACCGGGCTCTTTGTTCACAGTCAAAGCATAGGGCACGCCGTGTTTGGCACAAGCAGGCTGGATGATGGCTGTGTTGATGTCATGGAGGGTCACGTTGTCCTCGTACTTCTCACCCCAGAGCATTCGGGCTTCGGTTTCAACGTCCATCAATTGCTGCAACGTGATGGCCCGCCGTTCCACTGGGCGACTTTCCGTTCCACTCCCAAACTCGCTGTGTTGACGCAGGAAAGCGCGTGTGGGCGAAGGGTCATCCTCCTGTCGTGTGGTTTTTGGGTCGGAAAGAAGCCACCCGAAGAAGCCGTGGTTTTGGGCCCTCCATGGCTGGGGTCGGACCAATCCGACTGACCATCCCTGAGAGTCCTCCGACTCATTGTACCCCCAGACTTATGGTGTTGGTGGATAGATTGACTACCAGCGGGGGGTGTAGTCTATGAGTTAACGGAAATTCTGAGCATCCGACTCACCGTGGCCGATTGACCGTTCGGCCGCTCCTCCGAATAAAGAGAGCGCCGCCTCAGGAGCTTGTTGTAGCCCGCAGGCACATAAAAGGCTCCGTGCCTCAGGCTTCTGCGATTGAAGCTGTGCACCCGAAATGTGTTTTTAAAGAGACACCTAATTAGGACAAAGTGGAAGCTTTGTGGGATACAAAACACTCCTACTGGCAAGTTGCAGTGTGCTCCACAAGGATGCCTTGGGCTCGCCTATGACTGCCAGCTTGGCCAAATCTTCTCGATGTCCATAGGCCTCCAAGCGCACCAATGGACCCAGTTTCTGGAGAGCGGCAAGGGCAGCATCTGCGGTTGCAACGCTGTTGCAAACAATGTTTCCTTGCCCAAAGTTGGAGAAAGACTTGACGAATGAGCGTAGTAACTCCAACTAGTCGCAAACTACTCCAAAAGACACCGAAATCAATTCCCCACCAGACCCAAGAAGACCCCTAAATGACAACAGTACATCAACCACTGCATCCTTAGTCACTTCTATTGTGCCTGTTAGTTGCTGCCAAGCTGCCCAAGATGCTCTTTTCATTCTTGGAGAAAGCTGCACGTCTGAAAGGCACCTGATTTTCAGCCATTGGAACAGAAGCAGGGACATGTTGGTAGCTCTAAAGTGGTCTGTACAACTGAAATCCGAAGGTGAAGGTGAACATGTTGATGATTGGAAACATAATGAAACATAGTTTCGCACAAAGTCCAATTGCTGCTTGCGTGCCTCAGACAATAAAGACAGGCTCGGTGTATTACCGCATGACCACATCAAGACCAACGTGATGGAGTTGTCCTTGCAATCGAGTAGCAAAGGCTTTCACGAGTTGTTTCTACACAGGCTGCGCCTTGTTTTATGCTTAAGTCCATCAAACACATGTTTCTCAGTTTCAGTTGCATCTCCTGGGCATCCTTCTCCGTTAAGTTAAATTGACTCAGCTCATAGACAGCTTCCTGGATCTCCCAACACCTCAGGCCAACTCATGTCTAGGCACTCAAGACTCTTTCGACCAATTTGTTTTATAACACCAAAATAGGCTGTACAATTGAAATGATAAGCTACTGCACATGTCTTGCGGAAAGAGGATCACCCAGTCTGTGAAACGCAAAGAGAACAGTTCGAAGAACCAACTCCAGACCAATCCATCCTCCTCCTTTGACGCTGTGTCACTCCAATACCATGTAGAAAAAACACATGAAAAAACATCGATTGGAGCTGGACTTTTCATGAACAGCAACTGATTGGCTCTACTAGTGGTCGGTCCATCTGGATTTGTCGGATGAACAAAGAAACTAGAAATGTCCGAAATTACTCTTCGACCAATTGAAAAAAACAGTCACTGCTCTGTGAAACATGCTCAAACCATGACCCACAGGCAGGTTTCAATCAAGTATCTAATCATATTAGAAATATCGTTATACATTATATGCTTACAACTTACAACAGGAATCGGACCCTTAAAGAACCCCTATATAGCATTCAAAGGGCCACCTCTTCTTCGCTGTTCCTGCAAAACGACAAGCTACTCGCGTGCTCTACTCGGTAACCAGTGGCTGTAAGGCGATGCCCTTCTCCTTGAGCTGAGCAAACTGGGCCACTTCCTCTGCGGGACCAAACACCTGTGCTTCGCACGGACGAAGCGATCTGGGTTCGACTCGTTCGACTCCCTGGGTTCAATCCTGTGCAGCACCTCCCAGTGATTTGCGTCTAAGAGAAAGAAGAGCCTGAGTCCCTGACCCAAGTTCAAGGACAAGGAACTTCCTAAAAACCATCAGAAGAGGGCTAAAAATACAATTTAAGTAATATATTGGTCTTTGAAAGAATCTGAAATTGAGCCTTTCCTACGACACTGTACAGATTCATCCGTTACAGCACTTGAGGTGCTTTTTGTGAGGCAGTCAGACCTACCAAACTTGGGCTTTGGGCCATGGATTCCATATGGATTCCATGGATGAAATCGCTCGAAATCGCCGTGATTCTCGACTCTTCGAGGCCTCAACTTTGGACAGGACTGCTGCAGGCATGGGTTCTTGTCCAACAACTCGAGTCCGCTTCTCCTCAAATCGGATGCATCAATGTTTGGTTTCAATGTGCGGAGAATTGGAAAGAAACAAAGAAACAAACAGTTCAAGAAGCCTAAAGCAGGCAAAAGAACATGAAAGAATCCAGAAGTAACGTACTTTCTAGAAATTGTATTGAAGCCTCACAAGTGCTGCCAGGGAGCTGTAATGGCCTGAATGGGTCCATCAACATTCTCAATGTGGTCCAAAAAAACCCTGCGCAGATTTGTACGCCTCCCGACATACTGCTTCTCCTGGTGCTGAGCTGAGAGCACCAAAACAGTGGAACAGATAGCAGAGTTTCTGTCGATCAGCGCTGCAGCTCCTTCACACACACTGAAGCCGTAGTGCAGCACCTGCTCTTCCTTTTTAGTTTGGTTCACAAAGTCAATGACACCAGAGATAAAGTCCAGCCTGTGGTGCACCTTAGCCAGCATTTTTGCTGCACACCTAGCCTCTGGAAGAGTCTATGTGCAAGAGAATGTCACTTTTTATAAGCTCTGCAGAGCTCGCCTTCCAGTAGACTCGGATGTCCACAGTTGTGTCTGCCACCATTCCCAGAGCTTGGGGTACCGAAGCATTGAGTGTCACCAATGTTCTATTGCACTTGCTGACATCATACTACCTTCGGTCGTGACACTACCTACATCGCCAAACCATCACCTGCTTGGTTGCCTTCACATTGTGGATATTCATGTCAGTACGGAATATTAATGTCAAAATATATCAACGAAAAACATGTCGGAAATGCGTCACATAAATTTACTGTGCCTTTTCAACATGGTCGTATGCCACAACGAGGCTGGAGCCGTCAATCTGCGGCGTTTCTGCGTTTCAACCGTTTCTGCATCCGATTTCGGCGTTTCTTCCGAGACTTGGACATCAAGTGGGGCATCGAATTGGCACGTCATTCAAATTCGGTCCACCACCTTCGGCGTGGCCAACGAGGTCACGGACGCGTGCCATCTGAGTCCAGCCACTGGCTGACATGCTTGACCTGGCACTACGGTTTGACGAGACCACTGAATCACCCCTGCTGCTAGTGATGCGACGATTCTGTATTGGGTGGATAGCAAATCTATGATTGAAAGGACTCAAAAAGGTGAGCAAGTATACGTGCGCAATTTCCAGAGAACAAGTACATATACGATAATATATATGTAAATTTACCAACGCATGATCAAAGCAAAAGTGATGCGTAATGCCACACTAAGAGTCGCCCCTGTGAAGGGTCGCCCAAGTGCGAGGGTGGCTCTGTTCGGGTGCTCAGTTGGTTCATGGTTCAGAGTGAGAAGTGCTTTTCGTAGCTAATCAAGTAGGTAGCTATATAGGTAGCTTATTTATTATATGCACTCAACAAACATATATTTGGGAGGTTGGCTGGTGTTCTGTTCTTTCTCTATGGTTGAGTAAATGGAGAGCCAGTGGAGCTGGGAACACATCTCCCTGGAGTACACTTTTTGATTGCATACGATTGTCAGTTCAGCTACGGAACATGTCAGAGACACTCAGCTCCACCAGTACAAAAGTGGACAAACTGCCTTTTGATTGTGAGACGTTCTTGATGGTCTACTTTTTGGACACACATAAAATAGGTGCTTGTGCTTATGATGCGTTGAGAGTTCATCGGTTTGAAGACGCCTGCAAGATGCAGAACCTAATCTCGTTCTCCACTTGGGTGAGAAATTCAGAGTTGCGACCAGAGTCGCTCCAAATGCACTACAAATCAAGCAAATCTTGTGTGGTTGCGCAGCAAGATCTGCTCTCATGTCTCCACATGACTTGGCCTCAAGATGAAAGCATAGAGAGAGACGGCAGAGTTTGATCATGGTTTTTTGCCAGGCACCCTCCGGTTGGCTAGTGGTCGAAAACTCAAGGAAAGAGGTACAGGAATTAGTCGGTGGGTCAAGGCCATGAAATCACTTTGAGTGTAACCAGGACAGCCAGTTTTGCGAGGTTTCTCACATCCATCCTGCAGCAAACATTTTCAGGACCATCTCCATGTCCTGGACCTTTTCTTTTACATGCCCTCAACAATGTTTGGCTTTTGCTTCTTCCTGATACCTGCATGTCGAAGCTGCATCAGTTAATCAGTTAGGTTAGAGACGTTCACGCAGCCTCTCACACAAATGTGGTGTTTATATTTTGTCCATTTTGTTTTATGAAAAGAAATACGCGCTGGGACAAACGCATGAAAAGAACTATGGAAACACATATGAATTCTGGAGATGCACTTTTGCCAAGGATTTGTTTTGGATTGCTTCTCTTTCTTTTGCTTTGGGAGAATGACAGCTGGCATTCGGCAAGAGCAATGTGCAATCAAACCTTCTATGATTCTAGGCTTCTTTCCTTTGTGTTTTTTTGTGTTTTCCTCTTTACCTCATTCGTCTTCTCTGTCACTTGTGTGCAGGGCTCTTGAGGTGCTTATGCGCAGGACTCAAGGGGTTCAAGCAAGATGGCGGGGTGGGGATCGGTGGTGTCCGCGCTATGTAGGCGCCAGGACATGGCTGACCAAGTTGAGGAAGAGGCGGCAGCCCTGCACTCTGAGTCTGATGGCGAATCAAGCCAACGAACCGATGGATCAGATCCGCCGTTGCGGGTGTGGTAGGCAGAGCTGCTTCTCGAACACACCCGCAGCCTGAATTTCCAGGTCCCACCGTATGGAGATGCCATCAACGTGGTTTCATGCTGCACTGGGGCCTTTTCAGAAGGAGTGGCGCTGAAGGACCTGCGCTGACCAACCTTCAATGCGGCGTGTTGTTTAAGAAGGGCTACGAGCTACCTGACTACCGACCTGCCTACTTACCTAACTACCTGGACCTACCTAGGACATGATCTATCTACTTGCCTCCTACCTACTTAACCACTGCCAAGACTAAGACCTCGTATTTTTTGAAAGATCATGCGGTCCAACAGCATAGCGGGAAACCTGACGCTACCTGCGGGCGGCTAACCACTGTGTAAATTTGATTAATGGTGCCTTACTTAACTTCAGGTGTAGGGAACAGCCACCACTACCCCCTCTTCAGGAGCTGGGGATTCCTTTCCACTGCTTGAGCGCTAGTGACATTTGCGCCAGCTACCGTGAGTTCCAGTTGGCCAACCACCCTGGTATGCAACACCAGTACTTCAGTCTGCAGAATCAACTTGATGGCGAGGCATGCTTCTTGCACCCAACATCCTTAGGATGTCTTCCACCACGTTCCCAGACGCCACCGCCAGAGGTGCATTGCCTGGTCATTGGAGCTCCGTGTAATCCATTCTCTGTCCAGAGGACGGGCCGCTTTGAATTGAAGATGGGTCAATCGCGCAGCACAGTTTAACCTCCTTGACCCAGGAAGGGGTGGTGGACGCTCTCTCTGTCCCAGTTTGATGTGCTGACACACAGAAAGACAAAGCTTCCAATAAGTAAAAAACATTGAACATAATTAAACAAAAATGTATAAAAATAACATAAAGCCAATCATAAAAAAAAACATAAGTGAAATCATAATCTGAAATGAAAACATAAATTAAATCATAAAACACAACATAAATAAAATCATAACCGTAAAAAAGAACACAACTCAAATCATTAAAAAAAATAAATAAAATCAACATTTCTGGCCAGAGCCTGGCACAGAACATCTTTAAGTTAGGTCACACATGTTTCAGATGCATTTCGTTGGGCAAAGAAGTGGTCGGCCCGAGGGAACCGGTCGGGTCGGCTGGCTCTGAACACCAGCCCCTGATGGAATCCATTCGTGGGTGAACCACCACGGGAACCGACAAACACATCACATGGGAACCGAGGATGGGAACCATGGGCCATCATGGGCCCCCTAATGTCGACCATTTTGCGAAGACCGATCAGGGGGTGAACTCCGCTCCACGAAACCAAACAGTGAGTTTTCCGAGTGTAACAGTGTGCGTCCAAACAGTACTGACATTGACATTGAAAGACCTCATTTGGGCTGTCTCCCTCCTCCCAACTCGTGCGGACTAAATCGCTCAAACAAAACCACGCTCTGCTGCTGGTCCGCTGACTCTTGCTTTTGGATTTATATGATGAACAAATCACTTTGGTGGTGGTTGATCAGACTTGGCTGCCTCAGACTCCACCGCCCCCACATATTCATGGCAAGAATGAAATCATCTGAACAAAGTCCGCACTCATCCTAGAACTCTCTAGAAATGATCGTAATCGTCATCCTCCGCTCCGGGTCGAAGACTTCCAATTTAACATCCGGTCGGACCAGCTGCCTCAGTCGTCCCCTGCCGGTGCTGGCGTCCTCCTAGGCGAGGAGAAATCTTTCACGAGAACAGGATGAGCAAGGATGGGAGAAGGGGACCAGACATTTCATGAAAAGAGCAAAGGTTTAACGGTTTTACAACAAAAACAACCGGTGTTTTTCCCCTTCTTTCGATGGGAGTAGAGTTCCATGGATGGAAAAAAGGGATGAAAAAAAAACAAAAAACATATAACAACATGCTTCCCCTTCTAAAACTGTGCACCCAAAAGAAAACACCCTCGGCTTGGTTCTGGTGTTCCGAGCTGTGTAACGGCCAATCACCATGTCTGAGCTGGCCAGGGCTTTTGGAGCTTCTGGAGTGAACAACATTGCTTTTTAGAGTGTACAGTATACTATGGCCCAAGTTAAGAACTTTTGCCGTTCTTTCTGAAGGGCACTATATAAGTACTTAGGGCAATGTTGCCCAGTGTACTTTGGGCCATAGTTCCACTGCTTTCCCCATGAATGTGTCCAGAACCTTGCAGTGCGTGCGGAGTTATTGGATGTCCAAACTGCGTCCAACATGATGTAGGCAGTGTGACTGGAGGCTTCAGCGAAGTCAGAGAGTCGACCGCCTATCGATGTGTCTCTCATGGAAGAAACTTCATTTGATCCCAAAATTGAAGCTGGGCGCTTGACCTTGGGGGTATGAGGAATCACAGCCCTCCTGTGCGCTCCATCGAATGTTGATTCGATATATATTATATATAATAATCCCCCATCGAATTCTGGAGTATGTAGGGGTGGTTGATTTTGTAAGGAAAATGTGCTACAGAATCAACCACCCCAGGTTCGCCAACCTGAAAAGCTTTACAAAATCAACCTCCCCAGGACGCAGGCAAGGGACAACTCTCCAGCCGATATTACAAAATCAACTGTCCCAGTCTCAAGATACAGTGATTACAAAATCATATGCTCTCTGTCGACATGGCTCAGCGCAATTACAAAATCAACCTCCCTGAGGTCTCAAACAAGATACAAAATCTCAATCATTCAACCTGGGTTGGAAAAAACTAACGATTTTGTAATGCTGCAGTGCAATTTCATTACAGAATCAGGGATCCCAAGATATTTAGACAAAACCTAGATTACAAAATCACTACCCTCAAAGCTCGATGCATTACGGAATCAGGGACCCCAGGTGAACAGGTGAACCAAAAGATGAGGGCCTTGCTGCCAGGTGGTATGCAGCAGAGAACCATTTCGAAGAGTTGGTCAACTTCGCAGAATGTTTTGCACCAGTGCGAGACATCGATGTCTTGTTTTTCTTTGGAGCTTCCCAGAACATCATGACTCTTGTTCTTCTTAAATGTTTCCAAATTGCTTTTATATGCCTTTACTGGCCTGGGCAACATGCAATTTTGGGCGCTTGTGAAACACAGCCAGCCGGTCATTCAGCAAATTATGCGAGTCATGAAACATTATGCGAATTATTGAGAAGTTATGAGACCATGTTCTACAGCAGCTCAACCCACTACAAAATCAACTGTCCATGCTTTACAGCAGGTCAATCGATTACAGAATCAACTGTCCATGTTCTACACAAGGACAACCACCCCACCCTCAAACTTGTATAGAATCAAGGACCCCACCCTCACCAGTGCGGCACTTTTGACATCCATACCAACAATTACCAACATATCGATTCCTTACAAAATCAACAAACCCAAGAAAGAATGCTGCCCTTACAAAATCAACCTCCCCACCCCCACAAAAACGGGTACCTGGAAACAAACTGTTTTCTTTACAATATCGAAGCTCTTTTTGTTACCCAGGTAGGTCGATTTTGTAAAGGAAATTTGAACGGGGATATATAATATATATATATATATTCAACCCTCGGCAGACATGACGAACCAACAACAAGATGTTTGACTCCAACATCTCAACCTTAATGTCTTTAAATTACTCCTGAACAGCAGGTTTCATGCTATTAGCAAGCTTCCTTGCACTCATCCTGATGGCCTCCGCAGAATTCCAGTGCGCTCGAGGCTTTTGACAGCAACTTCCAGACCGACCAGCGCACAAACGAAATCAACAGACCGGCGTTCATGGGACCCCGAGAATCGTTTGGAATCGTTCGGAATCGTTCCTTTTCGGAATCGTTCCCCAATTATCCAAGTTGAACTTGTTCTGACGCAAAGTGGCCTGCTTTCTTTTTGGCATATTAGTTACTCGACTCAAACAGCTTTCTGCTACTTTTGCTAGATTCCTACACATCCCTTAGAGTCCTCCACTTCCTGATTCCAAATCCAAGGCACTTCTCTTCCCTCTCCTGGACAAAGTCGTCACCTGCGTGAAATCGAGACAGTGTGACATGGCACAGGAATTCAAGGCATACTGAAAGACACCATATCCAATAGCTGCAGAATCCATCTACACCTTTGAAACCGGTAGAAACATATAGAACACCTTTAGAAGTCCTTGTCATCTCACTCACAAGAACATAAAACATTAAAACACAAAACACAATTCCCGCTGTTTTCCGCTTCAGACTTTCGGCTTTCACCTCCCTCCCTCCCTTTTTGGCTTTCAGTGGCCTAACGCTTCTTCTGCCTGCCAGGACGCCCGTTCGAGGGCGGATCCCTTCCGACAAGCCAACGTGGGAGACGTCACTCGTCACTCGTCACGTGGGTCACAGTGGTGGATTCAACACTCCAAGACCGGCCCACTCAGTGACTCGGTTTAGGAGGAGTAAACGACGTCATGAGGATCTAAGCCATGAACACCTGTCTCCACCTGTCTCCACCTAAATATGGTCACGATACCAAATACCCGTTAAACCAACTATATCAGACTGGTGGATTCTCACGAAAACGAACCTCCTGTCGCCTCCTGTCGTTTGGTCTTTGGATGGTCTGGTCATCCAAGCCATGCCACGTCACCATGTCCCAAACACTCCATGTATGCCATATATGCCTACATTGAGCCCCAAAACCACCCCTGGCCTGATCGGCATATGGCCGTCCCATTAGTCGTGTTCGGAGAGTTGTGATGTGTTCGGAGAGTACCTCAGACCTTCTGGGAACCCTCACAACTCGCGTCGTTGGCCAACCCTCGACCTTAGGAGGGTGGTGTGACCATCCTTGGTGGTGTGACCACTCTGGGAAGCTGGTGTGGCCACCTTTCCAACTAAAAGCCTATATATGTTTAAGATTGTTTAAGTCTATTTTCCAATGCTCCTCAAATGGGAGACAGTTTTGGTATTGATGTTTCACACAAAGCATCAAAAAGGCTAGAAAGGTTCATGGGTCACTCCTTGAGCCTCGCTGTACCGGCTGTACCCTATTGCCATAAATGACCCAATGACGTGTGATCAACATTGATCAATTGTGATTCGTATGGTCCCTCCAAAATGATCCCAACTGGGTCATTCCTTTTTTTCCCAGTTTGACAAGGTTGTTTGGATTCGCGTCACTTCCATATCACAGACGCATTTTCACGGGCACGCGGTGGCACGCGCATCATGTTGGGGATAGTCTGGGATAGTTTCATTCTTGACCAACATCTGGAATGCAGAAGATTGCAGAACATGTCTTCGTCGCTTCCAAGGGCCTTCTATGGCCTACTAAGGGAGGAATACCCTCCCACTTCTGAGCTAAGATACGGTTGACACTTATTGCACAAATCATCTACTCTTCAACCACCTGACAGAATATGGAAACTGGTATGTCATTGGCTAGTGGAGAGATGTCATCACCATGGCTATTACTCCCCCAAAAGTGCATAACTCCCTTGAGGTTTCTGGAAGCCAACACTGACATCGCCAGCATCGGCCCAGCACCTGGGGCAAAGGAATCCAACAAAAAACACATGAAACCCCCAAGCGAAGCTCCAAAAAACGTTCGCGCGGAAACCGCGGACCGACTCCCGCTTCGGGCGCCGAGAGAGGCGCGTGCCTTGCGCTTTTGGCCAGTGAGCACCTCGAGTGGAGCGACTGGTGTCCGAGGCAGTGCAAGGGGACTGGAAGTCAACCAATGATACTCTGATACTCAAGGTGATGCGACTTTATGATATCACACATGACATATCTCTCTTCTTTTACGCTGTTCCATTGTGTTCCATGAAATATGTACATTGTTGGTAGTAGATATGGAACACAATGGAATGCTTAAAGAAAGACTCTGGGGATCTAAAGACTTCAAACACTTCAAACAGCTTGGGGTAGGAAGCCTTGGAGGAGTTGGCTGTCTGCGGCTTGGACACATCGAAATGTTGTTTCGAGCTGTAAGGCTTTTTGGTGTTGTCGTTTTTCATACCTTAGGGATCCCGCGACCCACATACCTTCTCAAAGGGCACTTCTGACTTCGCCTATATCAAAGCGTCTCCAATCATCCTCTCAAAGGGTGACAGTGGGACCCCCGAACCTGCAGTTGAACTGGACAGGCTCGCACCAAATAGGATATTTGTTTGGGGCACATTTGTTGATAAAAGGATCTGCTTTCAATGGGGAATGGGGCCCACCCTAGCAGCCCAAGCACCACCAGTCAAATGGATAGCAGAAAGCACCTGGCGATTGGGACAACGGGATTTCAACGATTTGCACGCCGAGGACACCACCTCCTCGTCCTCCTCTGACAGGAAGTCGGGCTCAACCTGAACCAGGCCGGAGCACCAAAGAGTTCTGCACATCGACCTCTTTCTTACTTTGAACAGTAACTAGTGAGATGATACCCAGGCCATCCCTGTATGAAATACCTAGACCCATTTATGGCCCTATTCACTATTCCATATGTATGTATATATATATATATGGTCTGGGATATTACGCTCGTCATGAAAAAAACATTAAAGCAACTGTATAGCTATACATCATGGCCTCTCCTGTCTCCTCAACTGCCGAGCCGATAAACTCACACCTCTACCGCCCTATACTACTATACAGTAGATACCCCATTGCGCCACCTGCCACCTCGGTCGACGTGCACGGCTCGCGTCACCATGGCGTCCGTTTCGGCTCGCTCCCGTTGGAGTAGTCAAAAGCCACGCCTCCTCCTCAATGTCGTCCTGGATCATCTTCTCCTCCTCCTGGGTCCAAAGATTCGATGCTTTCTGAAAATATGAATAGATATTAATAGTATTGATTAATATTGCCAAGTAGTATTGCCAAGCATATGACAACCATGCAGAATGATCTGCTGATATCAATCTAAGCATCCAAATAACAACCTTAAACAAACAAAACCTGGTGAATGACCTGCTCCTATCAAAGTCCTGTGTTTTTGGGTCCGACGGGACGGTCCCCATGGGTTGATATTTCTGGCGCCTTCAACCGACAATGACCCATGTGGTGCGTCTTATTGCTGCCAAAGCAAACACTGGTCTTTGGCTTTGGTGTCTTCGATGAATGTTTCATTGGTCAAAACGGGATTCGATTCAACTATGGTTGTAGACCACCCAGCCAAAGTGGGATGGACTGTTCCCCTGCCGTTATGAGGCCTGATCTTTTCAGCCACATCAAACAACACGGCTTCAACAAAACACACACAACGCTTTCTCCATGAATGTATTGTTACGCAACGATTTGTTTGGGTTTGCCAGGGCCAACAAAAACACATCAATAGTATTACTAAACAAAACGTATTAGTGTATACTATATATTGATGTGTTTTCGCCGTGTTTATAGTATTTGTTTTAGCCGATGTACACTAAACACGGCGAAAACACGCATCATCGGCTCTCCTGCTTTCGTCTCAACTCTTCCAGCTCTTCCTCACTGATCTCGAGCGGTCGAGCAGCTGCCTGAGTCGGGAGAAACGACCTGTCACGCTTTCAGGTTGGAATCTTCAGCATTATGTGACTTTTAGCAGCATTCTTTAGCTCAAAAAATGACATAGAACCTGCCTTACATGGGACATGCTGAGGTTTCCTTAACTGGATCTTCAAAGGGCAAGGATCTTCTTCGCCGTTTCGAAGATCCGGGTATGCCATACATGGATGGTCTGGGTCGGGTTCCAACATCGTGGAATGCGAGTTCATCCAGCGCGATTTGGTCTGCAAAAAAGGTGTTCCCAAACGCACCAAAACATGGATGTTCACTGTTTCACACAGCAAGAAACGAGGCTTTTTGGACCCTTTTGGATGCTTAGAGATTCAGCTAGTTGATGCTTCTGGATGCTCTTGGCAGCATTGGAAGAACCAATTCAATTAAATAATTGGATTCACAATTAGTTGCATAGGATCCAGCTTTTGTAACCTGCAAGTCTCCGACTCAGCTGGTGCAACATCATCAAAATCTTGTGAACACCTGCCAATCCTATGACAACCTTGCAACAGCACCAGGGTTCGTCAAAACACATGGGCGAAAGGAGGGAATCGTTAAACTTTGGAGGCCTTGGGAACAACTAGGCTAGTATATACTGTAGTGTTTCCCTCACCAATCTGTTTACAGCTCTCTACGTCTTCATTTTGGCCTCCACCAAATCCTCCTCCAACTGCGTCTCCTCGCGCTGCAGGTCCGGCCAACGCTTTAGGGATTTGGTGGGTGGCGTTTTC
The DNA here is from genome assembly GCA_963970005.1 of Durusdinium trenchii. Taxonomy (NCBI): domain Eukaryota; class Dinophyceae; order Suessiales; family Symbiodiniaceae; genus Durusdinium; species Durusdinium trenchii. Next base: position 859,346 of record CAXAMN010015891.1, on the reverse strand, counting down.
ATGTTTCTGGGGACACACAAATGTCAAGTAGGTCATCTGCTTTTGATCTGGGCCACCCAAAGTACAAGAAACCTTCTTCCAACCCAACACAAGCAGACACTTACCCTTTTCACTTCACACGACACATCGTTCTAATTTGTTCTATTGCTTCTTCACAGGAGCAATGCTCAACTGTTGTTTGCTATGTGGGGCTCCTAACAAATCGTGTGATAAGCAAATCAGATTGTCCATTTACACGTGCACGTGGTGTTTGATCAGGTTCTTCTTTGCTTTCCACAATGCATCAAATCATATCTTACGGAACTCACTGATGTCTGTGGGCTCTGCTGAAGCAAACCCACAAAAACTGGCACAGCCCATCGTGGCACGGTCCACAACATCCCCCCAAACTTCTACGTTGGCTCACAGCCGACCAGTTGACCCATTCTCTGGGGTAGGTAGGACTGGGGTAGGTGGGAGGGTCCAAAGACCTTCGGCGGCTGAAACGTCCACCCTACAGATCTAATTGGATTTATTTATGATTGCTATGTCCATCTTTATAAATACCGTGTCACTGTGTCTGAGTGAAACAGAACCATTCGCCCTTCACTCGTCGGTTCGTGAAGCGAGCCGCCCAAACACCAGACTCGACTCTCGGGCTCTGCGATCCGTTCCTCGAACGGCTCTGAGGTGGTCCCCAGTCGAGTCAATGGGCTAGCAAAGCCCTAAGCTCCCCGAACGGCACCTGTGGTTCTTTCCATGTGAGGTGAGATGCCTCCCAACACGTTAAAGACACAACAAGAGCATATGGCATCATGTGGGTTCGTTGCTAAAGGAGACCCTGAAATAAGCTCCGATAGGAAGGATATGGAAGGAAGAAAAGCCTTCTACAAGCCTTCTGGAATGAACCAAACTGCCCAGTAGCAGGTCCTGCAAGACCTTGCCGCTTTCCTTTGGCGCATTCCTGACAGGACGGTCTTGGGGACCAAGGGTAGTTTGCTGGAAAAGAACTTCACTAGTCACTAGGCCTAGAGCCGGGTACCTCGAAGCCAAGACCTACTCGTCCCATTTAAAGAAGCAACGCCCAAAGCAGAAGACCTCGAAGCCTGTCTTCGTTGTCCAAAGAGGAACCTCCGCACTAGGCTTTCATGTTCCTGTTGATGAAGATAATGTACAGTGCACAATTGACAAACCTCTGTGCGGAAGCCATGGATCCATTCCGGCCTTGCTGCCCAGGACTTGTAGTAGCGAGGTAGCCAAGACTCAACTGAGAGGGAGCGAGCTTTGGAAGTGAATGTTTGTTCGGAAAAGGAACTCACGAGCAAAAGCTCCGAGGTCAATGCCAGGAATGCTCTCTGGCGATCAAACCAAATCCGGAGCGTTCCTCCAAGTCGACGAGTCTCTTTTTTTGAGGATGAAGCATAATACCCATAGTGGCAACACCCCAGGCATCGATGGAGAAAACGGACACAGATTGAATCTGGCCATGGTGTCTTTTGAGTAAGATTTTAGCAATTAGTAGAAACAATGTTCGCTACTAGGAACAAGTGCATCGCTTCTAGTAACAAGTGCCTTACTAGTAGTAACAAGAAGCTTAAGGCTGATGGGATGTCCATACTGCAGGGAGTCTGAATGCCAAGCTGTTGACTGAAGTCGTTCAGTTTGCGGGCAAACGATGTATCCAACAGCCAGTGTATTGATCTAACATGTGTAGCAGGATCCACTAGCAGCCAAATCCTCCAAGTTCAGGTCATTTGACACTCCAAACTTCGTTCCTATCTCTAGTCCCACCTTCGTGGGAAGTATGTATACATCAATAGGGTTTGCGAGCACGCCAAATCGGAGTGCCAAATGGGCGGCATGACCCCTCAACAAGGTTTCTGAAGGAGCTTGGCTGTAGCCATTTGGGAAGCCCGAACAACTGGAGGGAAGACAAGCATCGTGAAGGCAATTTGACTACAATTATAGTTGGTGTGGTCATGTATGGTCTAACTCCAAATCAGGAACGCCCAGCAAACTAATTATCCCAGTCCGACTTTGGTACCTTGGTGTGTCTTACACACGCACGCGCGCGTTCAACACACCTTTCATCACCATTCCCACGAGTTCCAAAAAAACTCTTCTAACTCCTTTGTCTCGTTTGGTTGGATAGGTTTCATTTGTTTTCGTCCCATCTACCAGCCGGTCCGTCGGATTCGTTTGCTGCTCGGGTTCACAGTCACCGTCAGGCATCTCCCGCCAAGCTGCAGGGCGGTTGGACGTTCAGCCTGGCTGTGATCACTGTTCTTGGAAAGAAACAGATCTGAAGATACACCAATCCAGTCAGTCCGTGTGAATCATGGAGATATCCTGGATATCCTCTAATAAGTGAGGTGGATGTTGTCATTTTCTTAGCTTCAAGTTGTGGGTTCTTTGTTCAAAAGCCAAGGAACACATGTGCTCCTGCTCAAGTTGTCTGCAAGGCAAAAGCATGGCCTTTCATATCTATAGCCCACTCAAAAGTGGTATTGCATCAGACGGTCTCCTCCTTGCAGTATGAATTCATGGAAACCCCAGGATCACCTCTTTATCGGGGGGGGCCACGAGACACGTTTCAACGTCCGTGGAATTCACTGACCTTCAGTCCGGGGCCAGTGATCCAATAAGTCAATAAGGCTTGACATGCTCGACCATGAGAGGAGCTAGCAAAAAAAAACAAGAACATGAGTGCCAGTTGTAAGAGAGTTTTAAGAGAGTTCTTGAGCAGCCAGGTGCCATATCACTCAAGTCTCTCCTGGATTCAGCTACTTTGCACCCTTTCTCTGATTGTTAGTAACACATGTCGCACATACATTAATTCAATACATACATCTTGTGGTAGTCATCTGGCATCAACTAATCAGAGCAACCCATAGCCCTTACGGCCTTTCTATCCTTTCTTGCCATCTTCACTGGGAGTCCTTGCACATAGCTGTCCCGCACAGGAGTGTCCGGCTGGTTCTCTTGTTGTTGATCAATAAACTCCTCAGCCGGACGACTCCGCGACCTGGCTCCGCGGTGTGCCCAGGAGAAGTCCCCAAGCAGTCACCAGCAAAACCACCCAGTATAGACACACCTGCAAAGCCACAGTAACAGAGTATAAAGTCATACTCAAAATCTGATTGAACAACCAACTCTATCCCAACTCTACTCAAGGTTTTATAGTCAGCAATAGGCCAAAGCACTATGCTTTCAAACAAACCTTTCTCCAGGAACATGGCCTTCTAAAGGGTCAGTGGCATCCACAGGCCACTGTCCGCGGTTCATGATGCCATCCGAGCTTGGATTCATTTCGATTCCCTGGTCTTCCCTGCTCATCCTGGAGTCATCATCACCTTTCCACCAACCCCTCACAACAACTCACCAACCAACCCGAACTCACCAACCCCTCAGACCACCGCCGTCCTTCCAATCTGAGTTCACCTCCAAGACCTGCGCATTCCCCACCACCTGCGAGGGCTGGGCCACGGAGGTCAAGAGACTCAACGTGGCCTGTGAACGAATTGCAATCAACGTGGCCTCCTTGGCCTCCGTGTTCATCCTTTTTCCATTATATGAAAGACAACAAACACACATCAACTCGTCAAAATAGATAGACTTCTTGGAAACCACGGTCCACTCGAAGGTAGTTAAGCGTGCTTTTCTGCTCCAATCATGACAGTGCCCAGCGGTCCCCACATTGCACACATTCAGAACTGGCAAACAAGACTCATACTCATACAATCTCATACATAATGAGATCCACACCTGATGATGTGGTTTAGGATCCCGTGGGTTGGGACTTTGAAGACACTTCACACATGACACCTAAAGTCTGAAGTTCCAATCAAGAGGCTTGGTCTTAAGCCAAAACAACCATCCATCCCGTACTAATTGAATATTGCTTGCACAAAGGACACGGAACATTGCTCGCAATTCACCGAGCTGGGTCCCAGTGCGTCCTGCTCGGAGTGGGAACCTCCCACTCATGTCCCACCCCTGGACGATCTGCACAGACTCGCCCCACCCAGAGTCGTGGCCCGTCGCCCAAACGGATGATTCGGAAGTGCCGATGGAAGTACCGATAGCTATACGGTTGTTTTGTTTTTTTCTCCGCTAGCTACAAGAAGTTTGTGTAGATGAAAGTGCAGGAAAGCCCACGAAAACCCAGGAAGTTTCCCCTTTTTTGGGTGGCCATTGGGTGGCATGTCCAGAGGAGCCCTTTCGGAGTTTTTTTCTTCCCAGTTGGATGGGATCGCCTTCCCTTCACCTGAAACTCACCACCATCCAAAGACCACGTCACGTCTTGTTTCAAGCCGATGATGCAAAGACCCCCCACACAAAGCATGTTATATAATTTGTTATACTGATATAAATAATATATTATATTATATACTATGTACAGAAATATTGATTATTAATTATTGATACGTATGTAATGTACATCATCAGACACTTGCACAATCTTGCACACGCAGCATACAGCGCACAGCATCTCATCCGCAGTTTCTTTTGAGCTGCAGGCGCCTCCAAGACTGCATCGGCTTCTTGAAAGTTCCCTCGCGCCTCGAGGACACGCCGCAAATTCTCGGCCGCTGCCAAGGTATTCGGATGTGTCGAGCCCAAGGTGTTCCGGAAGGCTATGAAGGCTCGACGAAACAAGCCTTCGGCTTCGGCATAGTAGCCCAGTTCAGGAAGAAGAAGGGCCAAATTGTTCACAGAGATCAAGGTGTCTGGATGATCAACACCAAGAATTCGCTCAGATGCTTCCAAGTCTCTTCGATACAACACCTCAGCCTCAGAATATTTGCCTGCACGCTTTAAAAGAAGCGCCAAATTGTTCAAGGAGCAAAGTGTGTCTGGATGCTCCTTTCCAAGAGTCTGCTCACAAGTCTCCAAGGCCCTCCGGTAGAGTTCTTCAGCTTCAGTGAATTGACCTGCTTCATCCAGTATCGAGGCGAGATTGTTCACTGAGATCAAGGTCTCCGCGTGCTGGGGGCCCAGACTCCTGCTCCGTGCTTCCAATGTCCTGCGTTGGAAGAGCTCAGCTTCAACATAGTTCTGTCTCTTGGACCAACGGAGGGCAAGATGATCAAGCATGATCAAGGTCTTGGGATGATCAAATCCCAGAGTTTCTTCCGAAGCCTTCAGAGCTCGACGGAAGTATTTCTCGGCTTCAACTTGCTTGTCGATGTCATCCAGGAGTGTTGCGAAATTGAAGACCGAGACTAAGGTATCTGGATGGTCTGGTCCAAGCACCTTCTCTCGAGATTCTAAGGTCCTGCGGTACAGATTCTCAGCTTCAGTATGCTTGCCTATCTTGGACAGCATCAAAGCAAGATTGTTGACAGAGGGCCGGGTATATGCATGCTCTGCACCCAAAGCCCTCCAGGCGGCCTCTAAATCCCTTCGGTACAGGGCTTCAGCTTCAGAGTAGTTGCCAATATCGTGCAGGAGGGATGCAAGGTTGTTGACTGATGTCAGTGTCTCTGGATGCTCGACACCAAGCGTTCTTTCTCTCGCTGCCAGCACTTTGCGATACAGCAACTCAGCTTCAGCATACTTGCCTCTGGACAACATAAGACTGGCCAAATGATTGGCAGAGGCCAATGTCTTTGGATGTTCCAAGCCTAGAGTACTGCCAAAAGTTTCGATGGCTCTTCGCAAAAGCACTTCCGCTTCGGTATAGTTCCCAGTCTTGCACAAAAGAAGGCCGAGATTGTTGGCTGACGTTGTGGTATCTGGATGCTTCGCCCCTAGAGTCCTCTCTGTGGCCTCTAAATCCCTTCGGTATAGCACTTCAGCTTCAGGGTAGTTGCCAACATCGTACAGGAGGGATGCAAGGTTGTTGACTGATGTCAGTGTCTCAGGATGTTCGACACCAAGCGTTCTTTCTCTTGCTGCCAACACTTTGCGATACAACCACTCAGCTTCTACATAGCTGCCTTTTGACAACATAAGACTGGCCAAGTGATTAGCGGAGGCCAATGTCTCCGGATGGTCTGGACCAAGGGTGTTCTCAACATGCTGTAGCTCTTTGCGTGACTCAGTTTGAGGAGACATAGGAAGGTGAGCGGGACCTTAATTGAAACAAAAGCACACTGCAGAATCTTTAAGAAAACAACAACTGAGAAAAAAAACACGTCTGGTAAACAAATCGTTGATGCGTCAAGCTGTCAAACAGCGGATCCAACACAGAAAAGCTGTGACACTGGCCCTCCACCAAAGTTGACATGCGCACCAAATCCCCACATTCTTGACTGGCCCACCCCCCCTCCAACACACACCTGACACCAGGGTTCTTCACTTCACAAAAACTAACTCCCTTTCTTCTGCCAAACTCCCAGAAACGGCGCTCTGGCTTGCGCGGTGGACGTGGCTCACTCCGTGCTTCACACCATGGAACGAAGAGATCCAGCAAGGTCCACAGGTTTCCACAGCCGGCCATGGCGCGATCGCTCAGCTCAGCTGCCCGATGTGATAGACCGGGCATCGATGTGACAGACTTTTGCTGCACAAATTATTGCGCTTGGCAAAATGCTCAGCTCGTCTTGCAGTGGTTCATTTGTCCAATTAATCCAACTCTGCATATAACAAAGCTCTAAGAGATATTTCATGATGCTTCCAAAGCCGAATCTTAGTCGAAGACATGCCAAAACTTTGGTCGAAGATCTGACAATACACAGTTGCTTCAGGGACTCTCTTTCCTTACACTCCATACCTGGCGAGAGCTGTTGGAGCAAAAAGCGGCAATTCATTCATGACGTCCTGCCTGAGCTTCTGACACACACATACAAAAAAAAAATACAGCTAACATCTGTAATGCTTTAGTAAGGACTATTAGGAATAGCTTCTACTGTACCTATGAAGGGCAAGGTCGTCATCCTTCCCAACGGCAAGGTCGTCATGTTGCCCAACCACTGGTCACTGGTTTACAGGCTTCATCTGTCCATGTGTCACTTCCCACAACTCCGAATCTTCGAGAGGATCCCCGGCCGCTAGTATTAAAGAAACAAGCACGACAATAGAACCAGTCAGTGATTTGAGTGAACTGAAACCACAACGGGACTCCCAGCGACATCGTGGTTTAACGGGATTCCCTGGGCCTCAAAGCTCACCAAACCGACCGATCTCTGAGCACGTGACCCAAAGGTTCAAGCGTGCTCGTGTGAAGGCGACATTCCTAGGCTTGTCAAGATAGGGGTCACTTGCACAACTCCAGAAAGCACACAACATCACACAACAATTTTGCATCCTGTACTTCTCGCTATATAGTTACCAACACAGCCATGTGCTTGTCAACCACCAACATCCACATCACAGCTCTTCGGAAAAAGGAACCTCTGTGCCTACTTCGCTCTTCGGTGGCCAAGAAGGTCTGCACCGAGGCACATCCGCCGCCGGTCCTTCAGGAAGCCCACGGAACGGCCCTTGGACATGGCACCACGCACCAGGCTCACGATGATGCAATCCTGGATCGCTGTGCGCATCGCGAGTATTCATATGTCTTCATGATCCCGGACTCTTCGGGACTACGGGTCCAGCTGATTGAGGCAATTGTTACATTGACGCTCATGGACCCTCATATGGAGGGGTCGCACCCTCATACACTACTAGGACAAAAGTTGCTCTTCTTGACGCTTCTAAAATAGAACCCCGTTCCCCATAGAATCCTGCAAGTCGTTACTTTCACTTGACACGGTCGAATTTGGATCCTCCAAAGCCGTTTAGATGTTAAACATGTCAAAGAGCGTGATAATTGACCGTCCCACACTGGCAACGTGAAATAGACTTCTTAATTCGACCGCGGCTGATCCACATAGATGATAGATGTGGTAAGATGCGGCAAGAACAAAAACCTATGGAGGGGTCTGGGGTCTCAAATCCGTAGGTTTTGAGGAACAAAGGGCAAGTAAATATTAATACTATTGTTCTTTTGATCTCTATGCCGCATGCCGTCCAAAGTGCCTGGGAGTTGGCAAGTCTGAACAAATAATGAAAACAAGAAGACCACATGACTGGCTAGCATCCCGAAAGTGACATCCTTCTGCTCGATGTGCTATCAAACCCTCAGAATCACATGCTAGGTGGTCTAGAAGAGTAGTTCGCTCCGAAGGAGGATGTATGCAGGTTTACTCTAGAGGGCCACATACAGACCACATCACACTTGAACTACCAGTAGCTACTAGGAGCAAGGGCATCGCTACTAGGGGCTCCTGGCATCACTACGAACGGAGCAAGGATGCTACACTTGAACTACCAGTCTCGCACAGAAAAAACCATCCGCGCCTTTTCGTTGCCTTGGAAGCCATCGACTGTGGCCACCTGCGACCGTTCCACGGCGGACGGCTGCGTGGAACGGATTCCGTGTTATTCCCCAAACCATCCATGGGACTAGCATATTTTACCTACATTGGGTGGTTGAAAAATGTTGAAAAGGGGTGCGAGTATATATATATATATACTATACCATAATTACATGGATGGTCTGGGTTTTGTAGGATGAATATGCCAGGATCGGATGGGAAACCCAGGATGTTGCAGTCAAACGGAATGACGTGGCTTGTTTTGGTTCACTTCTGTCTCACAAGGCACTTACATATTTTTGCTCTGGTGTATGTTCATTTGTATAAACACACGCACTGTAAATCTTGATCAAACTATAGAGATCATGCTGGATCCAGAAGGGGGGAAGAGTGGTGGAGAATCTTTAGCACCTCTTTGCAAAGCAGCAGGAAACTAGGTGCCATCCCTTCTCCACTCATGTGAAGGACCCTGTCCAGAAGAGCACCTGAACAAACATGGCTTTTACGGCGGGAAACGTCTGGAATGGTCTCAACTGGGTCGGGTATTTCATCCAAAGTCTCGCACCAACTCACGTGTCCAGATTTGGGCCCTCTCACCTCTCCTAACAGCACGAAAGAGTGCCACGAACTTTGAACCCTGAAAGAGAGATTCTGATGTCCACAAGTGCCCCACACCTGCAATATACTATTATTGATTTGAATCGATTCTGAAACCAAGAGTCAACATTATGTAGGTGACAGAAACTTATATATTATATAATATCTTATACAATAACCTGTAATATTCTGAAACTCTTCCAAACTTCCAAACTCCTCAGTGGCCAAACCCCGTCTCATCTCCTCGATCTCACCTCGATAGGACAGGGATCATCCCGCTTGAGCACGCCATACCTTAAAGGTCCGGCACACGCCATCGCTTTTTCGCGGGCAGCTGCACCCTGGGACGCTATATACTTCAGTCAGATGCCCGGCTTTGGCAATTGGTGTTCGTTCCAGCAAAGTAGGCATCTTGATGACGCCGCTTTTGCGGGGACAAAAAAGGGATGGGAGTGGGTGTCGTTTCAGAAATGCAACGTCGCGTTCCGATGAGACGGTCTAAGCCGAACTCACCTTCCCGACACTTCTCGGGTGAACAAATCCGACGCTTTGGGACGAACACATCGACAGCAAGAGCCGACATCGAAGGATCAAAACGCCGCGGCGCCAGGGCGATGATTGCGTGTCTGCCATGTGTCGCAAGTTTCCCCCTATGGACACCTCTAGCTGATGCCATGTCTCGAGGATCGCTTTTGCCATGGTTTTCACAGATTGTATTCATACTGAAACGAAAAGAAAACAACACAAGCAAGCCTTTCCCCTTTTGGTCCACATGAGATGTCTGTTCTCATTGAGTCATTGAGTTTACCTTAGAACACCTGCGTTCTCATTTAACACATGCGCCGCACCAGCCAAACTCCCGCACAGCTCAGCTTCCAAGCGGAGCAGCCGGTTACGACGCCCCTGTTCGGCACGAATGCCAATCCCAAACAACAAAATGAAACAAGATCACTGTCCCTTCTCTTTTCAGCTTTGAGGGAATGATCGCCTGAGGAGCCTGAGGAGCCAGCTTTTCTTTGAACTTCTGCTTGATCAAGTGGACCTCTTCTGCGGTGTAAGGCGTTGCCCAGGTGCCATGCTGTTTACAACAAGCAGGGTAGACCTTTTAGATGAACCATAGACAACAGGCGATACTGCAAATGGTCAATGGTGGTGCCACTTTGGTGGGACCGCGAATTGCGTCCAAACTCGACTGAATCGCTGACATGCCACCGGATGTTCACTGCCTATATGCCCGATCTAGGCCTTCCAAACTACTCGCCTTCCTTCCTGACACAGTCATTTCCGTCCGAGCCAACGGTTCAGTGACCTGCTTGGCGTAGGGTGAAATCACCCCGATCTTTCTCTTCCAGTCCTGCCACGGTCTCAACTGACGTCTCAGAATGGAGACGTCCGTTTGGAGTTTTGATTCAACCAAAAAACCAAAGGGAACTCAATATACTCAAGGAATCTCAAAGATATGGTTACCCTGTTTGATGCTGCTCATTACAAACACAGCAAAATATATGACAAAAGGAATGCTACATCCGATTACTTCCATTTGATGCTCATTGGTTTGATGAAAGGGTATTAGTATGGTCCACAAATTCTATGGTTACGTATGATTACTTGTGGCTGCCCGAAAATGAGAGGCACTCCGACTTGCTTCCCAAGGACGCCATCGTGCCATGATGAAGAGTCAAACACCGGAACCACTATTGCCCAAACGCTCATGGACCCTCATATGGAGGGGTCTGGGGTCTCAAATCCCTAGGTTTTGAGGGACCGGTTGGGCTGTGAACGGAGCTCAACCGATCCACTCCAAACCACGTGCGTCGGTCAGTCTCCTGGTCTTTGTACAAGTTTTGCAAAGTGCTGACCATGGTGACCACGAAATCAGCCTGGCATTGTTCAACACAGAACCCACACGTTTAACATGCCAACCTCAAACTGACACAACTTCCACAACATGATCGGAACAAAAAAAACAGTGGACCGCACATTTTAACAAGGGACCCTGCTAAAGGGCAGCCTTGCAGGGTTGGAGCGGTGTACTTTGGCAAAGTTTTATTATTGCAAACAGTCGCCTTCCTCTCCTCTCCTGTGTGGGCCATGCTCATGCAGCATGCAGCATACACTGCCCGCTTGGTGAGACCCTCCAAACGTTGACATTCTGCTTTGCCCTCCTCTTTTCTGCCCCTTCAGACAGTCCTTTCCTTTCCGGGGCCCTACTCCAACCAACACCAGATGAGACCTTCGAGCCAGACGTAGACATTCCTCATTCCACTCACTTCCCTTCTTTCTCCACATCTCAAGTAGCCCATGCAGCTCGGCAAGATGTCTAATGTCTATGCAGCTGTCAGCCACATTCATTCCAGATACGTACTATACCTTTGATTCTCGTGTCTGGTAGCCACGCAGCATGGATTCCGCCGGCATCTCCACTTGGATGCACGGGTCAGAATTACAGGACTTCACCACCTCGGTACGGCTGTCTGTGGTGTGTCACACCCTTTTTTTGTCTTGCACACCAATCCATGTGTAGAGAAATGTTCGTCTGTGGACGCACAGAAACCTTCAACCTGCAACAGGTTCAGTACAGACTTGCGCCTGCAACAGGTTGCTCCTACAAGTGGCAGTTCAAGTTAAAACGTCTCGACCTGGAACTCCAACTTTCATTCTCAGAGTCGAAGCCAGGCTCCAAATGGATTGGTGCTTGTGATCCAGCCATGGAACCAAAACATCAAGGTCTAACGCAGTACTCCAAAGTGTCTACTGATCTTTGGAGCCTTTTAAAGTAGCGTGCCCCTGGGCACATGTCCTATGCAATTTTGTGGGGAGGTTGAGGGACAACCCAAGAGTAAGTTGTCCGTCCGAAGTTTCGTGGCTAGATACTACAAAAAGGGCACACGGTGGAGTCTTCTGGAGAAGTGAAACACAAGCACGCACTCAAATTTCTTTATATTTCTTTAAACCAAAACTGCATTAGACATTCAACAAAAACACACGCCCTTGGTGAAGAACACGGCCGGACCTCGTCTTTGCCGAACGGGCAGCCGCACGAACGGCCGAACCGCCGCTACGTCTCACACCCGGTTCCGCCTCCGGGTCGTTCACGTAGGACTTCGATTCTCCGGACATGTCACCTGTGGCGAGGCCAAGACATGAGGAGGGCAGTCTTTTTGGACCACGCGCTAGTTGGAGATGACAGGATACTAAAGAAATCGGGCAGCCCTACCACACAATATACTTCCCAACCTCCTGCGTATTGAATCGTATATTGAAATGGTCAACAACAAACATCAACAAACAGGTAGCTGGTTCTTCAACATGAAGATTATCGGGAGTAACTAAAGGCAAAGATCAAGGATTTCAGGACGGATTGTAGGTGCCAAGGATTGCCAAGGTCTGTGTAAATTGGATCTGCGGCATCAAGCTGATATTGTAAGGACGATCACAGTCTCGTACCTTAATTCAAAGTTTAAACTCAGTCAAACTGCTGCGCTAGAAACTGAAACAGAACACTTAGAAGGAAGCTCGCAAGAGCAAAGTGCAATGCAAAGTGGTTGTGTAGTAGACCTCTACAATACCACATAAGACGGCCTGTCAAAGTCACCTGTAAAAAATGGTCCTGAGCAAATGAAGAAAAGAGGCAATATGGCTTACATCACCATGCCTGCCGTTTTGCCAACCCGGAGGCCCGGGGGGCCAAACCCAGCCAAACCCGGCCAACGTTCGCGCGGGTCCTGCCTTTCATGTGGAAGAAGGCTACTGGTGCAAAGCATGGCACATGAGACCAGGCCGTAGGGTTTGCAGCTTCGAAGTCCTGGAATCCAATGACTGTCTGCGAATTGGGAGCACCCTGAAATCATCCAAGAACAATCATATATTGTGAATATTTGGACCAGACCAGGCCGCACTCGGCCACACACAAAAGGCTCGGGTTGACATAAATTCACGGACAAAAGAATGTCCAGGTCCTTATGGATCAATGGTTTTGGAGCAAACTTGGATACAAAAGACTACAGATATGTGTGGATCCATCAAATTCACCAGGAAGTCTCCATGGGACCAAGGACGGACCCTTCCATGGATGAAACATGATGAAAAAAGAACATGTTCCCTTAAACAACCATCCACGTACTTTCTCTCAGGGCACGACTGGACCCTCAAATCTACATAAAAGATATAAACATGATATAACAAGATCATACACGACCGTGTCGCTCATATCTCTTGATTTGAGGGTATTCTATGGATCCATAGGGGTTCAAAACAAAGCAAAACAAAGCCCACGCCACTCACCACGCGGGTCTCCGCTCCTCGCGGTTCAAATGGTCCAGCAGCTGGCCTTGGTGGGGCCGCCATGATGGGATGTCCAGTTGGACGGGCGACCGTGAACGCCAATGGACTGGGGCGTTGGATGGAAGAGCGAAGAACCTGCAGCATAAGGAAGGACGGAACTATATAAGAACTCCTGTCTTTAGCATCTCATGGTTGAAAGAAACCAGCTGAAAACACATGTTGGTGGTCTTTCCCACAGCGACAAAAGATAAGACAGTACCATATTGCTATACTAACTAGTTGGCTACACATCCCCAATAACCAACAGTTCCAAGCTCGAGAGCACCTTGCTGCACCGGTCGACTTCCCGGGAACACGCGTGGCGTGTTCGCGTGTCCGGTCCCAGCGTCTTTCGTAGAAGTGCTGAGAGGGAAAGCGACTGATCGCCGGGTGCATGCGGTATTGGGTGTTCAGCATGTTCACCTGGCGAGTCTGGTGGCGAGCGTGTGAACGTTTGGCTCTCAGACACGGTGTTGGCCCTCCATGAGGTTCATCAGGGCTTTCTGTTTTGACAATACATGGGGGTTTTCTGTCCTTTAATCCTTTAATCCAGCGGTGTTGGGTGGGGAACTCCTGAGACTTTGATGCAAACCTATGCTGGCTGTTGTTTCCCTGTTTTTTACCTGTGAAGTCAAATGAGGAAACATTGGAGGGTGGCCTATCGTAAACCTGTCTTGTTGTCGAGCAAATCCAATGATGACCTGGCGTGGGGGAAAACACATGACCAGTACTATACAATACTAGTTATAGGCAGTGATATGCAGTGATAACCTCTTTACAAGTGTACCATACTACCTAAAACAAGCAACCTTCCAACTGGTAGAGAATGCCATGACCGCGATCCCGAGATGTGAATGGGTCGGTGAAATCCCTGTCACCCGATCGGCCCCCTGCCTTGTATTGTGTCGCTTGCAATCTCTGAAAAAGACTCCGATCGTAGCTGCAGTAGTCCTGCAGGGATAACCCATTGCTGTCCAAGAGCAAATTGCTTCAGGCAAAAAGCTGGGGGTTGTAAGGGATCCTGCTTGGTTCCTTGCTTATTTTGGTTCGAAGGTTGGCTGGGTGGCTGGTTCCATTGGTTGCCTGCCTGCAAGCTTTCTCATTGAGTGGATTGGACATCAACCAGCGGTAGAACTAAGGGTTGGTTTTACCATACATCAATACAACAATCCGTCCGGGTAGTTGTCGGAAGGATCCCTCTGTTTTGGGACCACGACTATATAGTAGTGCAATCTTCCATGAAGGGACGAAAGAAGTCCGTTTGGGAGGAATGATGGTGACCACTTCATGAACTTCTTACGAATGATGTGTTCCTCCAAGTCAACTTCCTGCAGTCTTTCTGTTGAAACAATCAATGTTTTACAATTTCTGACGAGTGTTGATGGTACTATGAAGTGCCAGAAGCTGTGCGCAGAAAAGCACCAGTTGTACTCAGGTCCTTTTTTCGGACAACTTCATGCAGCAAAACGTTCACGGTCTCCAACGTCTTTTGGATGAACCATTCACAAAATATGTCATCTCCTACAACGTCTAAGCATGGACATGTTTCTTGGTGAGTGAAGGAAGATCCCTTTATATACATATTGTATATTCATATTTTTTTGACTCTTGGATCATCTTGGATGTGAAGAGAAAAACATCAGATCTAGAATCAGGATTCCTATAGGATTCATCATGATACATCACCACTGTTGGATCAGCTGGATCAATCCATTGGATGCAGAACACCAATCAAACGTGCTCCAGCATGGACACGCTGCTCCAGCTCGACTCGACGGCCCCGTGGCACGCCTTGGCCAACCTGAGTCGATCGCCGCAGGGCCGAAGGGCCGTGCCGTTCCGAAGGCGCTGCATGGGACCGATCGCGGGGTGGAGGCTTTTGCAGGGCAAAGACTTGCCAAGACCCCTGGAAACCCAACAGAAGGACAAAAGGAACAGACACAACATGAAACAAATGGATGAAATCTGTGCCAGTTATGCTTTCGAAGCCTACAGCATCCTACAGCGGTCTTTGTCGAAGAAACTTCTACCAAAACGTTTCGACTTCGCAGTGTTCAACCCGAGCGACTCGGAAAAGACGGTGGCCGGCAGCTGCTCCGGATCACCGATCAGGATCAAGCGCCTGCGGGCGATCGATGTCTGCTGTAAACGCTGTCGGTGTGGCTCTAGTGTGGTGGTCCAACAAAATCCCCAGCTGGGCTGCCAAGGGGGGGGCTTTGAATCAAAGTCTCACAGTTCGGATCGTCAAACTCAGGGTGTTTTTTGCGGGTTGATCTGCTGAAAAAGCCTGCATGGAAGGTCCTTGTCCTATCTTTCTTCTGACTCACTATTCTGGAATCTTTGATGGGCACTGTGCATGGTAAGCAGAAAATGCTGGGCTTTGCTCACGTCTGGGATGTGATTGCTGGCAATGATCAAATGAAAAGTGCTTCAACACCTTGTATACTCAACAAGATCTATAGTAACTCTAGCACTACCTCTGAGACTGGCTGTCTCCGATTTGAATTAGATCTGAGACACGAATCTTCAGGAGGCGATATGTGTTCTTTTTTGAATTCAACTTGGTTGCCATGGAATCGTGCTGCCCAACAGTCTTGCCATATGTGCGACTGTCAAAACTCCTTGCTCAACAGTATTACCAATATGGCATAGATTTGAGCCGGGGGGGGGCCAGGACCATTCGCCTTTGGACGCTTGCTCCTATTGGCTCAGCAACCATCTTCCAGTCAGAAAAGGCATTCCCCCGTCCTGCCTGGTGCCAAGCTTTAAAGGAACCAAGGTGGAGACCTCCACACCTTGCGATGCCTCGGAAACCGCTCGAACAAACGACTGATGGACCTGGTGATGGCCCGACGGCATGATGAAAAACACAGCCATTTGAAATGCGTACGGGGTTGGCCTCCAAACCAATACAGGAAGCACGTGTATCATCATTCGCAAATCATGGCAATGACATCCAATCAAGTACGAAGATCCCAGCAAACTGGGCAATCTGTGTTGAAACCTCGGTCCGATCGGTTTTCTCGCTCACCAAACGCCTCGTCCACCACCACAGTGTCCAAGTCCTCAGCAAAGCCCACCTGAGGAGTCGATTCCGCGCACTTGGTTCCTCCGTTCGTGACCAAACTGAATATCCCAGTTTAAGCACACAAACAGGCCTGTGAGGCAGGTCACTTAGGCACTACAAAGAGGTCATTTTGAAGAAGCTTGCAATTATAGGTGTTGTTCGAGGTTGGCCTACCTACGACCATATCTCCTTTAAACCCCATCTCATTCAGCCACACGATGTGGAGTTCCTATGGGTTTAGGAGATTGTTCCTATGGGTTCTGGAAGCTGGTCCTTCTGCCAATAGCTGGCTGTGGTCCATCTTAAGTCTGCCGGAGTGCAGCCTTGCACCTCTATTTTTGCACTGAGAACCAGCATATGGTGCAACCTCCCTCCCCAACAAAACACGCAAAAAGACATTGGACAACATATCAAACGGGTGTAAAAACAAAAGAACTGTTTTAAAGAAATAAAGCATGAATGAACACTTCTGACCAAGCAACAAGCTACCAAGTACATGTTTACTTCACGGAGTGTCCCTCCGCCGAATGAGACCAGAATCCAGCGCTGGACATACCCATCATCGGAGTCTCCAGCTTGGACCTTCAGTTCATGGCCTCTTGGGAGTCTCGAGAGGCGTGACCCTTTGCAGGCCTATAGAGCTAGTCGGTCACCTTCAGGTCCCTGGACCCGGTCCCCACTCCGGACTAGAATTCACTTACATTGGGTGATTGAAAAGGGGTCAATGTGCTTAGTATAGATGGTAGGTTATATAAACCTATACAGTCCCGGTCATGTCTTGAGGATCGTCCCAGCTTCCAAGCTTCGCTCCCACCCGTCCCACCCGGTGCACGACCTGAGGATCGAACCATATCTCGCGAGCCGCACATGGCCAACGTAGCGAAGATGATCCTACGAGCGAACGACGTTGGGAGCGCAGCGAACGACGGGGAGGCGTTGGGAGCGATGTTTCCATGCGATGTTTGGGGAGAAGTGTGTGTGGGACCTATAGAGTTGTTGTTGAATTTTTAGTAGAGTCGATGTGTCATGTTTTGTTTGAGAGTTTGTCAACACATGTCTGCTGTTGTCCTTGGAGGGTTTGCTAACACCCCAGACCCAAGAGTTTGGTCTAAAGTTTTTGTTGAAGTGACCCAACACGAGCAACGCAAACCAAATGATCAACCACACAATCCATATTTTGGGCACTTGATAAGAATGTAGTTAAATAGTATAATCTAGTATAATCAGAACTCGAACAAGTTGTATCATTGGAGCTCAAGCTACATCAAGGTACAGGTACACAGGCAGATTCCATCCACTGCTATTAGTTTGTATAAACTGAGATTCGCGGACATTCCGACGTCAAACAGTGAATGAATCCAACTCAGCCTGAGCGCACTCTCCGTCCTCGAGATAGACATCACTCGCTGGGTTTCCTCCTCCTGCAAACATTGAGTGGCGACACTGGTCGCAGCATAGACCAATGGAGTGTGAAGTAGTCTTTTTTGCCGTTGTCTTTACCCCACTCGCATGCTGCCCTTGTCCTCCTTCTCTTCTCGTTTCCTCCTCCATCTCCTCCTACCCCTTCTACGTCAACACTGACGTGACATACAAATGTCCTTACCATATTTACATTTAGTGTTCGTTCTAGAACCTCAAATATTCCAAACTGAATCCAAACATGTTTGCATCCTTATTACGTATATACGCCGTATACGTATAGAGTGTGTTCTTTAACTTGTTGTCTTTGCTCTAAGGGCTTTGATTTTCAATTTTAAAGAAAACAACTATATAATAGGAGCACAAACGAACCATCAATGTTTCAAACAAGATATTGAACAAGGTGTTGACAGTGATTTGGTAGACCATGAACATCAAAAAATGTCAACCGCTCTTTATAATGATGCAAACAAACTGAAATAAATTGAACAACAACAAATATAAATATATATATAATATATTAGAGGTCAAATGTCAACAAAAAAGTTCAAAAGGAACAACATAACTAAAACCAACTTTGTATAATGATTTTATCTTAAATTATGAACAACATATATCAAAATCATGCTACAAGGACACTAAACAAACACCATGCTTTGGTATCAATTCCTTGGAGTCGTTGGTTTTGCCTCTTGGAATCCACTGGGGCCACGATCCATGGCACAGCCGGCACAGCCCAGAAAATGAGTTAAATACATCTTGATCTCGAGAACTACGGTACGGGAGAAGCCAGGAATCCAATGAGTCAGAGTGAAACATATCAGTTTCATCACCGTTTCAAAGGAGACATAGGTTGAAAAGGGCTCGGACCATTTCTACCCACCAGCCACGGAAGCCTTCCGCCCATGTCCACCCAGTAGGCTCCCGCCGATTGGCATCCGGCGAATCACCTGAAAATGGCAGCTTGGCACGCTGCCATGGTCACAACTCCAAAAAGATCCTGCGACAATCGGGACATCATTGGACATTTGATGTCTTTCAGTCATCAAATGAAGATCCTCGTAGCAAGTAGCCGGCTGGTTATATGGTATAGCAGCTAGCATATTAGTTTGGGTGCTTCTCCGCAAGTGAAAATTACCAGCAAGCGTAGGACAATACCGACAAAACATACAGCTGTTGGAGAAGGTTAACATCTCACCACAGGGACTTGTTAAACACCTCCAAACACCGGCCAACCTCCCTAAGGCCGCTCAAGAACATCATAGAACCATGGCGTACCACAAGCCCCCAGGATACAGCATCACTGAACGAATGAAGCCAGGACGCAGCCAGCTAAACGTCTGTCCACTTGTTCCCGCAGGGAGTAGTCCTGCGGACGAAATGAAAAACTCCTCGGAGTAATTAAACAACGTGCTGTGCATCTGCATGATATAGCACCAAAGCACGGTTTCGACATGTTGCGCCTGCCGTACAGCACTTTTCATGAACCCTCCTTTCGGCAGCTTCGTTAAGAAAAAGGGCCGCATCGGCGGGCAAAGGATGAGGGTCCAGATGTGCACTGAGTTCGAGGCGACTCCAATCGACGCTCCAGTCACTCTGATCGACCCCCATCAAAACGATCGAAACGACCGTGCCGGTGGCAGGATCGGCAGCGAGGCCCGCTTCTCACGATCGTCCACACTGAGCAGCGGAGCAACGTGGGGTTAACGCGGGGTCTCTGATATGCCAAATTCCTGGTGATTCCCCTCGAGCAGCATCCTTCCGAAGACCCCTTCACTACCCTTTGCCTGACCCAAATGAGCAAAAAACTAATGGTCCATGTTTCTGCCCCCCCAAAACCAAGTCAATTCCCTATGACCCAAAGGTCCCATATGGTCCCATGTCAGTGGCTTCCTCTCCACCCCCAAACAGGCTTCCGCGAGCTCCGGTGCCCCCCCGAACACTCGGGATCGGGAACCCCGTGAGCCCCGCAGTCCTTCTTGAGGTTCGGATGACAGGCCGGGCCGATCCTCGCAGAGGGACTGACTGGTGCGACGAAAGTAGGGAATGAGGGTAGCTGGATCCAAAGGAATCTCTATTGGGGGCGAAACTTGTTTTGTGATTCCCTACGAGTCGCACCAGTCAGTTTCGGTTGGTGAAAGTATATTGCACTCTCTGAAACAAGAACTGTAGTACTGTGTGCAACTCATGCCAAATTGTCCCAAGAGGGGGTCACAGCGTTTCATGTGAGGTTCTTTATCAAAGCTCTCAGCTTTCAAAGTGGAACAAAAAACACTGGATGTGCAAGCCAACCCAAGCCTTTAAGAACCACCCCACAGAATCTGCCCATGCACATTGGTTCTAATCTGGATGAATTCGGCACCAAGTAACAAACACATGCAACCTGTTGACCTAAAACAGTTGCAACTTGTAACAGTGTCAGTCAACGAAACAAGAAAACACACATTGATTGATCCGCTTCGCTGTTGGAGCACAGTGGCATTGACCCGGATATGAAATTGTTACCGCTTCGAGGCACACCAACAAGCAGCCAAATGAACATCGTTCCAGAATGTTCTGGAAATTCTTGGGTCCTATATGGAACAAACTATATAGTTATCTTGAGAAGGTATAGGACTTCACCCCCCAAAAAGAACAACTGGAGACTCTATATCTTTCCCTCCATCCCTCCATCCGCCACACCGGCCCACCGTGGACGACCACCGGTCCACCGCGCCTGGTCATGGGCGGCTGATAGACCTTGCCGTCTCCGCCCTTCAAACCGTCCTGGTTTGGACGGGTGGGAGAGCAGCGTCGGCCAACCCTCCGCGACATGAGGTCTGATGACATGAGGTCTGAAAAGCAAATCGTCCAGCTGGATATATATATTTATTAGATGAGATTCATTACTATATGATAGGCCTGACCATGTGACCATGTCATGTGGATCCCCAACATGATCCAAATACCTTCGTATAAGATGGCTTTGGATGGTCAGTGCGAACACACTGACAGTCCGTCCTGTGGTCGCACCAATCTACCATCAAACAGGTTTCTCCCTTCACTACACCCAGACATACCGACACTCCATGGGACTGACTTATTTGCCTACCTTGGGGTGGTTCTGTCAAAGGGGCCTGTCTATAGTCTATATAGGTATATCAATATGTCAGTCTGCCGGGTTCCGGTCACCAATGGCAAGGATGGCCGTTGAGGGACTCATCATGCATGCCCTGCCTGAGAATCCCTTTGCACAACTTGTTGAAGGCTGTGAAACATATAATATAAGAAATTATATGATATTATAAGATCCTGTTGGCAAGAGGCAGGAATCATTACCAATTTTTCAGGGAGTGGCTCTTCCCATCCCACCTCTAGCTATAACAACACAAAGAAAAATGGCTCCTCTGCTACATGGACATGATGATATTATCAATGTGAAGGCACGGGGTCGTATGCTGAAAGTCGGTTTGGCATCTTCTTGCAATGGTAAAGAAGCTGTTGGCAACTGGTCACTTCGACTCATATCTGAAGCCCCTAAAAAGCGGTTGAATGGGCACAATTGGGACATGCTCAATGGGCCCGTTGGATGACGAAGAACCCTGCAAGAAACCCTTGGCACTGTGCACCGTTCTCACCCACTCCCCCTTCCCAAATTCCCTTTTGTACCTCTCCCAGCTCTCTCCCGATTGACTCTGCGAAGAACTTCATCCACCGCGGCATTGGAAGGGGCGCAAACCAAGACCTTTCGTGCAACGGCGCTTTGTCTTTATGAGATGCTTCGCCGGTGAAGCTTCGGCTGGGGGATTCCTATCATGGGCTTCCCTGATTCTGACACCTCTTCGTTGGAACACAAGATCTCACAAGGGCAAGGGCTCTTCTTTTGGCGGTTGGATGATATTTAGCAAATGACAGGTATTCTTGTGGTCCCGACAGGTTAGTTGGTCATTATTGGGAGAGTGTATCATTTCCCATTTCTTCTTGAACACCAAACAAATCCTCCACTATAGGGGCGGGTGGTTGAGCTTCAGTGCGTGGAAAGAGTTTCTTTGATCGTACCAACTTGCAGTTCAGCTGTGAAACAAACGACAAAGTCGAACAAAGGATGAACTCCAACAGCTGGACAGTGCGGTCATTTCGGTCAACCGTGAGTCACCCTGACCGCACTGGGAGGGCCTTCTGCGGAGTCATGGCACGGTCCTTGGGAGTCAACCTGAGTCGATGCAAGTGGCGAGGGCTTGGCTGGCGCGAGCCTGAAAGGAAGATAGAGGTGTAGAGAGGGAGAAGTATAGAGGTGTCTTGACCCAAGATGATCCAGCAGATGACCCATCCTCATGCGATCATAGAAGTGAGTATATACATAAGTCAGTATCACTATCACGAGTATCACCATGCTTGCGGTACCTTGCACTGATTGTATCTCTGCTGGGCACCTGCAACCAGCTCCTCTGTGTATCCCCATTGAGGAGAAGTTCCTCAACCTTGAAGTCTCTCATGTCAAGAAGGCTTCCCAGATATCTCACCCAAACCCAAACAATAATGGAGTGTCACTTAGTTGTTCTTCTCAAACTCGTTCAGTTCGATTCAAACTGATCTCTGGATGTTCGGATCTATCGGAAGGTCTCTCGGATTTTCAGTCATCTCCTGGTGCTTTTCAAGACAATAGTGCATCGCTACTAAGAGCAAAGGACGCTATTAGGGGCTCCTGGCATCGCTTCTAGTAACAAGTGCCTTACTACTAGTAGCAAGAAGCTACTAGTAGCGATGCACTTAGGTTGAATAGATCTCTTCCATTCTCGCTGCACACGGCCGATCTGGGCCGCCGGACACCGGGTTGCACGGGACCTGTCGACCCGATCGGTATTGAGGGACCGGGAAAGGGCTGTTTTCACGGAGCGTCTGGCTGGAGTTTCGGTGTTTCAATTGGCGCTTGATTGTTTATGATTGCTTCGAAGGTCAAAGGAATATAAAGCTGATGGCACTGCAACACCCTTTGAGATCAGATTCAGCCTTTCAGTGTGTAAAAGTTTTAGCACTGTTTTCATCCCAAAGGCGACAATAGCCACACCGCGCCGAGCTTTCGCGGCGCAAAGGCGCAACGTGCGCCTTGCTGTAAGGCAGTTTAGCGGCTCTGCCAGGGCGCAAGACCTGGCGGGGAATTTCGACATTTACTGGATGAAAGAAAGTTAATAGTGCCAAGAACCAGGCTGTGCATCATGAGTGAGCGATGCTTTCTTCATAACAAATCTTCCCATTCAGGTGCCCAACCTGAATTGAAAACGACCAACCGATGCGGTCGTTGAATATCATCCATACACGTCCTTCACGCACATGTCTCTCAAGGTTCCGATCGGGGCACCCTGAGCGAGCGCCTTTCTTTCCTATCTCTGGAAAACCGCGGAAGGTCAATGAACAATCTGATCCATCTTCCCACAGCGGTTGTAAGTGGATCATACTCTCGTGTGAGCTTTCTCTGCAAGCCCTCCTATGTCAGGTTCTCTTCATAAGGGAATCATCTGCCAAGTTTTCGTACTTGGCAGCCTCCAGATTCAAACAGGGTAATATATTTATATATTGTGATGCTTTGCAGTCCGTCAGCTATAGAGATTGGTCTGGCATGGTCTGACAAATAAGGGATCAATGGAGCAACAGAAATCTTACTCCAAAACAATTGGTCAAAGTCCACGCATTTGCCATTCTATTCCTAGTAAACCTAGCAGCCTCTATTAGCAAAAGACGGTGACCATTGGTTTACTGAAAGCCTTGGGATGCCTGGAGAACCTTAGCCAGAGTCATTCAAACTTGTGCCATGCAGGAATGTTTATTGTTGATCAACATGTTGATCAAGAATTGGGGGGGTTTCCACATCTCCATATGGAGGGCTTGATTCATCGGCACTTCCTGAGACACTTCACTGGAAGACCCGCTTCCTTTCGGAGTCCATCACGGTGCACCGCAGCCACGCTGCGCCTCTTGCCATTCCGCATCGCTGAAGGGAACAAAGTTGGGCCGCAACCAGGGCATCTTGGCCTGCGCGCAGCGTGGAACAAGAACCGTATGACACCTCTCACCACCGGATTAGTAGTGACAGCGCTACTATGCACATCAATAGATATATATATATATATTATACCTGGAATGTCCTCTAGAGTGTTTATGTTTCTTTCATATGCGGTGTGAAACACATCTTTTGGAGTCACAGCCATATTTGAGTCTGCGGATATTTCGCTGGTTTTCTGATATTTTTTCTGAAATTCCACGGCATTTGTACAAAAGCTACGGGCTTCTATTGGTAAGCCATGGCGTTTTCCTTTTTCCCCCGAACATGTTCCTTCACCGGATGATTATTTGGTTGCGGATGTTTATGTGGCTCACAAACCTAAATAAAGGTATGTTGAACTACCGACAAAAAAAACAACCGCGAGGTTGCAGGTATGTGACCTCGGATAGGCGTGTTTTGGCTTCGAGAGGATCATGAATCTAAGGTTGGGCTACCACATGACACCCTTTGCCCACTTTACCCTACTATAATCTCAACTGACTGAATTGATGTACATGTGATGAATCCAAATGTTCTTGGAAGCAAACCCTTCTTTTCCTGGACGCGCTCCAATGCGCGGTTGCCTTGATAAAAGCTCCACGCTCCAATGCGCTTTGCTGGTCAAAGTCCTCTGCATCCTGCTGGCTGCTCGGCACTGCTGAGTCGGCACATCCAGTCTAATCCAGTCGATTGACACTCCAAAACGATCAAAAAACGCGTGGTTTTCAGGGTTTTTCATGGCACCCTCAGTCAGACTCTTTTCGTCTGGTTTTCAGGGTCGGATTGTTAGTTTTCAGTCGGGGTCATCTCCACCACCGCAAGCCCACGGGAGTCGGATGGACCCCCGGATCACCTCGAAACCGTGGGGGCTATGAATTTAGACACACCTGAATTCGGGGGTCGTGGAATAAATGGACAATAATTGACATATATATATATTAAGATATATTGTTTAATTGGTATGATTGCAAGCTTCTTGATTCTTGAAGATTGTTTCATATACAAACCTACAGGGTCTTTCCGGCTGGGGGTCAACCTAAAAATACTTATTCGATCCTTTCACCCAACTCTCCGAGGGCACACCCTGAATTCGGTCCTCGTGCAGCTCGGGTCTTTTCACCTGCCGGTTGGGTCAAGAATGACGAACACCGGTCGGTTCACCAATGGCAGAAGCAAAACAGAACGTGATCAGATCGGCGCCATTAATCATGAATCTTCACGAATTTAGGGGATCAACTAGAACTAGGACGATCAACTTTCTCAATTCAATTGTTTGTTGGGGATAGGAGCTTCTCCATCCGGGTCCCATTCTCGAACAAAAACCTTCATCAATCCTAATAAGGATCACATCAAACCACTTTGCGAAAAAGATTCCTCTGATTCCTTGCCATCCGCATCTAATTAAATCATCATCAACCCAAAACATCCCTTAGGCCACCCAGTTGTTCCTCGTCTGGATGGTCTTTAGACCCATCCAGTGAGTGTATCAGGGCCACCCTTATACTTCATGAAGGACCCCACCAAGAAACTGCTAGTAAGTTGATCTATCTCAAACCCCTAAGGGTCCCGGCACCTGATTGTGGATGCTCTTGGAGGTGACTGTGGACCGAAACCCAAAGAATGGTCTTTTACTCCTGGACCCTGGACCGGGACTCTGTTTTCTTTCTTTTTGCCATCAGGTTGATCTGCAGGAGTTTTTGGCCAATGAACCTTTCAGGCAAAGTTGATGTGTCCTAAACCAGCGGCACAAATCGACCCAGCTCCAGCCTCTGCGACGACCGAGTCAGCCTGCGCCGGTGCTTTTTGTTCCACAAAAACGTCTGGGAAAGATCGGGAAAGCCTGAAACCTCTGCTGTTTTGAGGAAGTCAGACATTCTTTGTTCAAGTCTGTATAGAGTCTACTTGGAGTCTTCGGTAACTTCTGTCTTCAACCTTTGGAAAGCTTGGCTGTCACGTTGGTTGCCTTTAAGGCTTATAAAGTTCCTCAACAACTTGAGTCTTGCTACAGTTGCTACAGTTCCAGGTCTTTGTCCCGAACACCACCGCGAAGCTTCAGTCGACGCATCGCAGCGTCGTGCCTGATGGCTCCTGGGAAGGGAAGGTCCCTTTGGACGATGTCAGACATGGGGTGATCTGAAAGAAACAATGTCATCTGGGCAAGTGCGAAAACTGAACCAACAGGATTCGGCAAAAAGTTGTCCAAATGATCTTGTGGACGACGGTTCCAGAGCTGAACTAACACAAGAACTTCTTGCTGTGCCAAAAAGTGGTCCCCAAATTACAGATAATTACAGGATTTTGCAAATGACTTGTCATCTGTTATCCGACATGTCGCAAGGAAAATGCATATCATCCCTCCAACACTTATGGAAGTGGACATAGGAAAAAGAACCCTTCGAATCGGTTGGTGGAAAACCCTTTGAATCGGTTGCAACACACACTTCCATGAAGCGCTTTGGAATGAATGGAATTCATCGCTTTGGTCAATCAATCTCCGTGAGATTATATACTTGATTTTCATCCAAAACAAAGGATGGCGAAGGAAGATGGTGTTTCCAGACTCCCAATTCGAGGCTGGGACTGATCAGGTTTGAACTCAGGATTGGACCGCATCAGTCATGGACCGCGAGTTGAAGCGTTGCGATGCAAACGCAACATGTAACATACCGCACTGTCTGTACCAAATGGGTCATCAAACAGGTAGCTGATCATGATATAAAACAACATGAAACAACCTGCAGCAGGCTGGATCCATAGATCCAATTCAATCCATTTCAATGCCGTTTTTTTTTGCCATATTTCACCCTTTCCTTGCAGGTCCCCCAAAAAGGTGTGCCGCCAAACAAGTATAGACTCAGAAGCAGCTGAACCTGAAAATAAACCAATCAGCATCGCGGCGTCTCCTCGTCTCCTCCTGCGAGGCTAACGCAGCGTTGACACAGCTGCCCCACCAAGAGGTATCCAAGCAGGTGTTTAGTGTTTCAAAACACCATTTTAGTGTTTCTTGGTCGTCAGGCTCGTCTCTTCCCTCGTCGCAAGGTTCCGGCATCTCTGGTGAAGACTTGAGGCTAAAGCATCGTGCCAGGTGCAACGAGCTCTTTGAAGTAACTCGATTTCACAATGTATTCTAGCTGAATGTTTCATCATGTTTCATCCAATCCTAAGCATAAGCCTGGGGAATTGAACTTCTACTTCATGCTGCCAGGATGTTGTTTTTTTCAATGCTGCTTCCTGGAGTATTGGGCGTGGTCCCTGCTGTCCAGGAACTCTTCGATGGAGCAATATAGAGATATCACATAATGTGTTCCTCCTACTAGTACCAGTTGTAATGCTTTTTTCTGGATGAACACCATCCAAAAACCATGTGTCCCAGTCCTCCATTCCTAGCTTCCACAAATATCTATTCCCTGGCAACTTGTCCTTGGCTATGACCATCTTTTGTGTACCTCTACAAAAGCCAACTCTCCAAAGCTCGATTTTGCAAACAGCTCGAAGAGTCTGCCAGCCACAGCCAGCTATGGCATATGGGTCAATGGTCCAACGCTATGGGTGAGTGACACAGCTTGAGCGCCACGTCAACAAAGGTCATCCTGGTGCGATGACCCATTGCCCCATGACGTGGCGCCGGGAACACCGGATCGGCGTGGCCCTCCGTCGCCCCCCTGGTCGCCCCCCTGGTCGCCCGCCCCCCTGATCGCACCGGTCAACTCCAGACACGGTTGATGCGATTACTCGTGCGTGGAGTCCAAGAGTCCATTCGCCCACGACATGGAAGGAAATGACATGTATTGAGTGGGCATAAATCCACATAAAACCCCCCAAGGATAAACCCCCCTTCATATTTCATCATGGTGGGGTTGTATTGATCAACAGTCTACAATTCAACCCCAGATGATCCGCTTTCAGGATGTGGTCGGTGGCGGTCAGTTCCAATCGTGACCCAAAAACCCACCTTCGCCGCACCCGGGGGTCCTTGGAAGATGCCAACAGGACCGCCAGAATGGCCAAGACCGTGGTGGTCTTGCCCGTTCCCGGTGGGCCCTGCTGCGGATGCTTTTTTGGAGAGCAAAGGTTGTGGAGGTGGTGGAGGTGCCAATCACCTATACAGGTCTTAATAGCAAAGCTAGCCTTACATAAGGAGCTTTTCATGTTTTGGCATGCTACGTGGACAACCTGGTGCTTGTGACCTTGCTGGGAGGAAAAAGCTCGATCTTTCGCGCGAAGGGGACTAGGCAGCTCCAAGCGCTCTAGGCAGCCTTTTTTGTCTCGGTGCACAACAAGTTGGGAGGATCAATGTCTGTTAATTGGTGGGGATAGTGATGTAATCAGCATCCGTAATCCTGCTGTGGATCTATGAGTCCAAAGCTACTGAAACTTAAGCGCTTGCGTCAGATAGTGAGGCAAAAACAGCTCACCTTGGAGGTGAGTACCTCCCTTGAAGCAGCTGGTGTCGTTGGCGTTGGGGTGTTTAGGGGGGAATGAAAGCCTGCCGGAGTTGCTTCAATTCTTTCGAGATGACAAGAATCATGAGTTTGATCTGGGTCAAAGACTGGTCACTTGGCAGCGCAACAGCATGTGCAATGATGTAAAAACAAAAGGAATGAAATATAGACCGCAGACCTCATATAGACTGGAACAAATGACCTCTATGGATGTTCCAGTCTATACTATACCTCTCCCTTCATGAAGATATAGTAGAGACTGGAACATGGTCTCCATGGGTTCACGATTTTCCACTGTCGACATCAGCACTCAACCCATCTCAACCCACTGGTCCATGTAAGCCGCTAGTATCACCTGTGCTCTTCCGGCCTGAACCAACGTGATGCCCTCCACCTGTGGTCTGTGCGGATCTTTGGGATGGAGTTTTGCTTCTGCTGCGCTGCAGTTCTTGAGTGTCAAGAGAGCTGTTCTCCATGCCGTCTTTTTCACAAGAAGGATCTGAGCTGCTTGATAGTGGCGGGTTTACAGCTGGATTCAATTGAAAGAACAATTCAAGAAGGTAACAACCATTTACACGTTGATTCCCTTGACCTTGTTGGTATAATGGCAAGCCGCTAGCTCAGCGGCATTGCGTACCCCAAATCCTGGCGAACCTGCTTTGGGTCGAAATGAGGGACGCATAAGTGAGAAAACACTCCTGATGTGAGTCGCATAGCTGGCCAAAGTATGCCCAAGCTTTTGTATTTTATCTGTTATTTTTCCGGGCATCATGGAGCATTTCCAGCTCACCAAGGGCCAGCGGGGTCTGCTCCAGTGGTCTGGGACCTACCTTCACCTTTAGCTTCCCTGCACAACCAGAACCCGTCAGCGGAAGGACAGCGGACTTTGCCGCCTTCAAGGAATCGCGGATCGCTGCCAGCTGAGAAGGATTGTACCTGCCACCACGGTGAGTGAAGTAGTGGAACCGATGTGAGTGAGCGAGGGAGCGAGCGAGGGAGTGGGTGAGTGAATGAGTGAGTGTCATGTGACTCTGTGATGTGAGATGGTGAAGATCTGCTATTCTGATTGGGCCACTTCGTGAGGCACCAGAGCACTATTAGAGAAGGGGAAGAAGCAAAACCCATCTTCCAAGATCATGGTATGAAGGTGTTGTATCGACTCCTGGCCACGATGTGAGGCTTCCAGGCCGAACACCCAGCTGGCACCTCTGGTCGAATCGTCTAATGAGGCGTCCCAGCGGAATTTGGTGCAAACCATCCCCCAACAAAAAGAAGGAACACATAGTCCATCAAACTCCCATCATGTCTCATCAAGTGTTGAACCCGCCCACTGGCCCACGCGGCCGCGTCTTCACGTGGACGGCGCACTTCTGCTGGAGCCACGTCTCTAGGCCCTGGCGGAGCAGTCAGACGAGCTCGGTATTTGGTAGCGGTATAGAAGTAGAGTGGCAGTGCGTCTCATGTCTTTATGAGGGAGCCTGAGGTGCTGTTCCTTGCTTCTTTGATTGGTGACGGTTCTTCTTTTTTAAGTTGGCTTCTTTTGGTTGAGACTGTAGCGTGGGCTGCGGGTTTTTTGCGACAGTTTTGGGGTTTTTTTGCAACGGTAGGTGTGAGAGGGTTTTTTTGCGACGGTGACCGCAGAAAGGGTTTTCTGTGACAGTACTGTCCGCAGGGGGGTTTTTTGCGACGGTGGGGCGAGGGTTTTTTGCGAGCGATAGAGAGGTGGCAAGCGTTTGTGGGGGTTTTCTGCGACGGTAACCGGGGTTTTTTGCGACGGTAGCGCGTGGACGGGGTTTTCTGCAACGGTAAGCGGGGTTTTTTGCGACAGTAAGGGGCTCGAGGCGACGGTACTATAGTAGTACGACGACGACGACGACTACTACTATACTACTACCACTTCTACTTCTACTTCTTACTACCGCTACTACTACTACTACTGCTGCTACTATTACTACTTCTACTTCTTGCTGCTACTACTACTACTACTACTACTACTACTACTACTACTAGGACTACGACGACGACTACTATACTACTATACTGCTACTACGACTACGACAACCAGTACGACGAATAGTATATTAAGACTACTAACTGCTAGAACGAGTATACTACTCCTCCCATCAGAAATCCATTGTGTTCTGATGCTAATCACAAGCTAATTCTGGATGCTTTGTTGGCTCCGCTACCATTTGTTAAACATTTCGGTAAAACACTTCCATTTGTTAAACATTTCTGGAATGTTCAACGTTTCTCATTTGTGCGACAAACTCTTACACAAAGGTATGCGTACAAAAACAAAACAAAACACAAACAAACAAACAAACAAGCACACAAGCGCGAGTTCGAGTTCGCTGCTGCTGCTTCTACTATTCTGACTGACCACTACTCACTCCAAGCCCAGGGGGTTTTTTGCGACAGTAATTTCAGAACTGTGGCAGAAAACCCTGCTTTCCAGCAGCACCGTCGCAGAAAACCCCCCTTGCAGGTAGCACCGTCGCAGAAAACCCCCTTAACTGTGCAACTGTTTAAAAGAACCCCTAAAACTGTCGCAAAAAACCCCGTCCCCTGTAGCGTAGCCATTCTTTATCATGCTCCATTATGACCCACCGTTGCACCAGTTGGGAGAGGTGCAACATCCAATCCGCTTGGGCCACGAGCTTCGATCGCCAAGGGGGTCCCATCCCACACCCTTACAGCCTTGCAGTTACACTCCCACTCACTCACATGGAAGCGGAACCCCCCGTGTTCGTACAGGACATAGGTCTTCCGACAGGGCCATGCCATCTACTTCGGTGAGTCAGAGTGTACACTCCTTGAAGTCATCAATTGAAGTGGAGTGAAAACCACCGGTGTGGTCTTCGGATTTCATGGTCGTCCGAAAAAATGAGTGCAATTGTCCCATGCCCATGCCACGCATAGGCATGATTCCTTCAAGGAGTGTCAACTGTTTACACCCCTTGGTCTTACGACCAGAAGGCTCCTCCAAAGCACGCACGTCGCGAGCGCGCGTCGCAGGCACTGCACGTCGCTCCTCCGGGACGTAGCACATCTGCGAGACCCGGTCAGGGACGAACTTTCCCAGCTCCAGTTCAGAGGCCGCCTGCGCTCGGTTCTGGGCAGTAGCTCCAAATGTAGACCTTGTTGTCTCAAGGTCGCAAACTGGAAATTGAGCCGATCATATAAGCTCGATTTCTTTTGGGGGGAAGCGGTCTGATCCAAACATCCCCTATCCAAAGCCTCTCTTTTTGTGAAGGAAAGATCTATTCGCACTCAGCTTGGCATGAAGCCTGGGCTCTGTTTCTGCCATCAGTGGCACACGTTCGGCTCCACACCATGAAGAGGACATTTCACCACCCGATATGAAGAGGTGTTTACATCCATGTCTGGGTTAGTTGTGATCATCAAGGAACTAGTGAGTTGGGGCTCGGAGGTGTTGGGGTGAGAGGTCTGGTCGAGCACAAATAGGACCAAGGCTTGTCTTGTTCAGTTACGGAAGTTCACAGCTAAAAGAGGTGCCTTGGGTGGACACGATGTTTGATACCGAGGTTAAACTCTGGAGTGAGAGTGGTTTCACGCATTAAACTTGGGTCTATCCTACTACCTGTAGCAGTGGATGATGATGGTTAGTAGAGGCCTTGTCCAAAAGTAGTGATAATTGTTTACTGACTGTTACAGGTAAGTTCGGACAGACCCAAGTTCCACGTTGTTCTAATCCCTTCCTGGGTTGAAACTTCTCAGAAACTGTGGAAGAGTGCTGGAGCAAGTTCTAGAGCACGGGTCCATTGGGAAGGGCGCCATTGCACGGGTCCATTGGGAAGACATAGACTCCAAACATTCCGACTGTCAGACCCACTAAGTGTCAGACCCCTCTCAGTTCACTGTAGAGGAACGAGGTGCTGATGGAGAAACAATATACTGACCGGTGCTTCTGTAGTATATGTAATTTTGGGTGTATATACTGTATATATACACAGTATATACACCAAAAAGGAAAATCAAACTGTGCAATCGGCCCCAAAGAATTTCTGTGGGCCTGATGAACATGTCCGTGCTGTTTTTTGCCTCAAAAGGCCTTTCTCTTTCGCAACACCCAAAAAAACACTGCTCGCCTGCATTTCGGTGGAAGCATCACCTGCATCAAACAGTCGTGCTCACAAGTGCTGAAGAAACAGGTGGTCAACACACGTGATTGGTAACTCATGGGCATTTTACAGCACAAATCGCAAATACAATCAACTTAATAGCCAAGGTTTGCTTCACACAACCCCGGCTTTGCAGCGCCTATCCATGGAACAGAAACAACCCTCCCTTCCAGTCTGCTCGCATCCTGCTTCACAAGAACTCAATGAATGATGCTCAGCACAGTAGATCCTGTGGCATCGGACAACACTCTCTCAAATAACATGAAGCGACTTTCTCTGCCGTTGACGCAGTCAAGAAAGGGACTGTCTGTTCTGTCGGTCAGTCCTGTGCCATTGGTTTCTCAGCTAAGTTTGATTCGAGTTACCATCTTCCTTTCATGCCCCTAATGTAGACTCTTGATAAAGAACCTCCCCCAATTGAATTGAAACACCTCATCATAAGGTTTTTTCATCAAGAGTCTACCTTAAACGTGGCCCTCTCTTCCCCCTCCCAAAAGAACTCCCAACCGATCCAGGCCGCCCAATTCTCGCCGAGAGGCCGACGAGGC
The DNA here is from genome assembly GCA_963970005.1 of Durusdinium trenchii. Lineage (NCBI taxonomy): Eukaryota > Dinophyceae > Suessiales > Symbiodiniaceae > Durusdinium > Durusdinium trenchii. Next base: position 826,504 of record CAXAMN010015891.1, on the reverse strand, counting down.
CGCTGTCGTCACGGTTCAGGATGGATTCCTTCAGGAAGATCTCGGGCAAAGCCCTGAGGCCTTCGTACTCCCGCACCCTGAGAGGACGCAGACCGCCCGACCGCAACGCAGCAAGGCGGCGGGCAATGCGTGCGTTGTAGCCAGCACGGTAGCGGGAACCAAGAAAACAACACGGGAACGTGTATATAGACCGTAGGGGCGGTGATGTTAGTAGTTAGATGTAGGTATATTAGTAACGACTTCTCTGAGCTTTTAGATTTTTTGGGACTGGTATACAAAATGGATCCGCCCAAGGACTTCTAAACATGTGAAGAGCCTTAAGTTGCACCCTGGAATGGAGCAGGAACAGCAACTGACAAAAAGTGTGCCCCCGTGAGACTTGAGACCGGCAAGTTACTCTTCTGTTCTGCAAGTTTCTAGAAGATCTAGAAGATCTTACTATTCTGTGAATAAGAATTCTGTAACTATCAGAGTAGTAACCAAGAATCAATACGAATTCTTGAAGATCTTTATATAAGTGCTCATCTCTGCAATCCAATCTCCACCTGCTGATGGCACTTGCGCCGGTTGGCTGATTTGTCAAGACCCTATCATCACCGGCTTTCCACCACACACCCGCTTGCATGTCGCTGAAGCGAAGACCGGGCGTGTTTTGCGCGCGCGGATGGCGCAAACTGCGCTCTCAGCTTCGGACTGGGTGGCCAAAGAGGTCACCTTCTTGAGCAAAGAGGAAGTGGTTTTGCTTCAGACTTCAGAGATTGGCTTATTTGCTGGGTCAGACTTCACCAAGATACCTTTCGGTTCACCTACCTGGGAAGTCTTTCGCTACATTGCATGCCCGCTGCGAGGCGCCTATGGTGCGTCTTGTTGGTTTCAGCGCATGCAAGGCCTGAGCTTCTACTATAGCGATTGGCGTCCACCTAATAGCGATGGCCTCCACATAATAGCGATGGCCTGCAACCAAATAGCAATGGGCAATGGCCTCCAACCTAATAGAAATGTATGCAAACACACCCCAGGAAGCAAATCACCTGAAGGTGTAGGATATGGTCTCCACCTCTGTAAAGGGCCTTTTACTGTAATACTTCATGTTGTTTCTATATGTGCAATATACATCATATAACATCATACGACATATGCCTATAGACACTCACATGATTTCTCACATGTTGCTGGCATCAGTCGACATCTTTCAAAGCAAGGGGCTTTATAGAACCAACCAGTTCTGGACCAAATTTGTTTATCACTCTTACTAAACAAACACAATCTTATGGTATCGCCTATTGAACAAAAAAACATACTATTGTATGTTCTGTTGGTGTGTTTTTTCATGTGTAAATAAATATGATTGTCCCAAAACTAAAGTGTGTGCTTAACACATTTGATGTGCTAAATTTCAGTAAGACACTTTTGCAGACCTAATACGTGTTGCCTAATAGTTCCGTGAATAAACCTCTGGACAGAAATAGACGGATCTTCTGATCTTCTATGATTAAAAACAAAGAGTTGTTGTTTCAGTTCACCCACCCTCCACGTGCGAGACCTATCCTCGCTCTCCGGAAAATACATACAAGATTAAGACATGTTAAAACGATGCTTCTAAATCATGTGACTGCAGGAGAGAGGATGGGTCCCTTCTGAAAAGGACATCTGATGTAAACCAATTATATAGATCTTAGATGAATAACCCCCCTGACTCCCCCCCCTGTTCTCCATTTCGATGGTAAAACCCCTCCAGAAAAAGGAGAACCGTACTATACCCTACATCCGATCCACCGCATTACACCGCCGAATCGGATGCCGTCCGGCCTTGGCCATGTACCACACTCCATGTGCGGCCACCAAATCCGCCGCGAGCTGCACGGCGATGGCCGATGGCCGTCGGGTCCAACGACGATGGGCGCGATGAGACGAGCCCCGGATGTGGAGAGACACTCTGACTCCGTATATCGGTTGAGCAACATCTGAGTATCTGGAAACAGTCTTACTTAATATAATGTACATGACATGTGCATATATATATATACTATTAACATTAATATATATATACAGTATATTATATAGGAAGCCGGCGCTTCAGGAGCAAACCAGGAGAGTCAGTCTCCCTTCGCTTAGATCCTGGCTTCGCTTAGATCCTGGCTTCACTCAGCAAGGGTGTTTCAGGTGGACAAGTAGGCGGACAAGTCATGGAGAGCCGCCAGGCGTATCCTGGTGAATCCATGGCTTAGTGCGTGAACTTCAGGCGTTGATGAAGCAAGTAAGGTCTACAGTATACGCTACCCGCTACTCAGAAGATATCAGAAGATATATATATATATATTTAATCGTACCAAACATGTAGGAACATCATGATTATCCAACAAAAGACTTCGGTCCCTGATCAATGATCCTAAACTAATGCACAAAACTTCAAGGATAGACTAACATAGACTAACCCCTGTCTATTGAACTGCGTCTCAAGGATTTCCCTGCATCTCCCAAAAGGCACTCTGCCTTCATGCGAGAACTGCTGGAGACCACCGCACCATCCAGAAAAACGGTGATGCTGATCTCCAGGTTCACCTCGCTCCCCGTTCGACGTTAAAATTGTCACACTCATTCCAGGTTAATAGACAGGTTCTCATATATGTAGCATGGTGGTCAGGTTCAGGAAAATCGGCAACATCATAATCCAACAGTTGTCAAAGCTGCAACAAATAAGTCCGTGAAAGCACAACACTTGATCATATGACGGAAAGAAACTACAGGGACAGCGGGCGGCAAAAAGAAAAGCAGCTAATACTACCTGCTTGTGAATTTGCACCATGACCCCTGTTCATACTCTTCCAAACCTTCTTGAAAGCCCAATTTACTAATGAGTCTTCTCGTAGACGATCTTCGTCACTTGCCAGCCGCCCGACACACGACTCGCCCAAAGCAACTGACGGACCGGGTCACAGAGTACTCCACAAAGCCCAGCAAATGCACGTCGCAAGGCTTGCTGAGATCCTGCCACATCGATGACATCTTTGGGACTGCGCCTAATTAGAAAAACAAGAACAGAACAGTTTTTTCTGACAAAAAACAACATTGAGACGGGCTTAAGGTGTTCTTTTGACTTCGACGCGTGTGGCCTCTCCCCACAGGTGGCCGAAGTTCCGGCATGCGCGATTCCGACCGTTTGGCGCCCGCATCCCTATTGGCGCGTTTGACTCTCTAACTGACTCTCGGTGTGTTCTTCGGATTCGCCTCTTCCTGTGTCAGAAGAACCAAGTCTTGCATGCTATACCTCAGGATGTGTTCTTGGGCCGTTCTGGAGCCACGATGTGTTCTGGGGTTAAACCGATGTCTTTGTGCATCTGAACATGCAAGAACAGCTTCTCAATGAAAACACATCATAGCCTGCGTGACGTCCCACAAAGGGTGAGTTCTGAACTGTAACCAAACATCACGAACTCTACAGTCCAGCCATAGTTCCACTTTGACTCATGGCGGCAAGTGAATAAACATACATACAGTATACATAAAAAGGATCGTCTTGCAAACGCTGATTGTTTGTTTTCAGCAACCAACTCCTCATCATGTCTTGATGCTTCATTGCTCACTGTGTGTGTGTGTGACAGAACGCCCGACAAACTCATAGGAACCATGGTGCAAACCCGTGGAAGACAAAGCGGAACTAGCCATGGTACACAAGGAAAGTAGAACTACAATGGGGCTTCAGTTGAAGAGAAGCTGCTGGTTGGTCCATGGCAAGAACTTGCAACATTGGTTGATGGCGCTCCACGGCCAATTTCTGGCCAATCTCTTCGATCTCAGGCACTTCTCCCCCGGTTTTGGATCAGTAGAGGTGTGATGGCGCTCCACCAGCAAAGCAATAGCCGAGCATAGCCCACCAAATCTGGAAGTGGAACATGGAACCCCCCCGGCCATGTAAATGTATAGACTGTTGATTCAGAAACTTCCAGTCCCTGAAGAGGTTTTATACTTCAATTGGAGGGTTTTGTAATATAATCAATGGTCTACATTAGACATTGCTGTCTGCAAACTGGACCTCCTCCACTTCAATGATTGTTTGAGAATGTGTCTTGTATACGATATATATAACTATATATAGGCTTCCAACTTGGCTCATGTATGAGGTATATCCGGTCGTAGTTGGACCAACAGCCTCCACATTCTTCCACGTTCCGACCAGACACTGTTGGACAGAACAGGCTTCTTTCGATCGCGAGAAAACAAGCCTCACCTGGGGACAGCCGGTGGCGACCCTGGGGTGGCCAAATCCGGTGAAAAAACCTCACGACCCACGATCATGGCGGACGTGGACCTATATCCCAAACACTTCATTGCCATGTAATATATGCCTACATTGACCCCTTTTCAACCACCCCCAATGTATGCAGTAGGCATAGCTAGAATAATTATGCCAGTCCCATGGAGTGTGTGGGTATGACTCAAACATCGAGTGACAAACCTTTTTCGACGATTGACAGTGAATCGCACTCGGAAAAGACCATCTAGCGTATGGTAAGAAACACTAGCACCCCATATTCCGTTGGGTAACAACTCTTCCCCTCAAAACATCATGGGTCAAACATCTGCAGCATGTTGTTGTCCTGGGCGGGTTCAAAACAAGTAATTAGCATTTTGACGTGGGTCCGCAACAATCAAGTTCCCAGTCCATACACCTTCGAATCAGCTTGACTTATTTTTAAGTGTCAGCCTTGGAGTTGCCTGGGCTGCATGGCGTTGTGACTTGCTAGCCTTCAGATTCGATGCGGTTTTGCGGTCGCTCCTTGTACTACCATGGCAATTGTCACGCATGTCAGAAAAAAAAGGCTATCCTGTTATGGCAAAAGATTGGTGAGTGATGCAAATGATGGCAGATTGGTGAACTGATTGGTGAACTATATATCTCTGAACTCTGCAGCCCATCGTCGGGCGGAGGACGATTTCGTCTTTGTGAAAAGGTAAAAACTCTCTGGTGAAGATCGTAACTTTTCGCCTCGCCCGAGCTTCAAGTCCACCAAAAAAAGTGAGGTAGCTTCTTACACAAAGGGAAAGGGACGATATGTGTGTGTTCTTTTTGGAACCCCAAAAAAGATAAATCTACAACATTTGAGCTCTTTTGGTTAAATCTATCCTTTTTGGGGGATACCATATTTAAAAACATATATTCTTTACATATCTACAGTCTACAGAGTGTACTTAAGATAAACTCCAGAAGTCAGGAAAATATGGAAGAAAGTCATGCCAAACATTTGCAAACGTTTGCAAACGAGAGCAGTGAGTGTCTAAGATTCAAGATCCAAATGTCAAGATATTGATCAAGATCTAACAAGTTCGTGAATTCAATCTCTCCTATATAGTCCAAATTTATGTATTCAAGAACTGTTTTTTAGATCGTGAATCTTGAATCTTCGATCCAGGTACTACTTGGAATGTGTTGCCACTGGAACTGTTTGCAAACGTTTGCAATGTCCCCAAACATTCCACAATATCAATCACATGATGAAGAACGTTGCCACATTTGAAGAAGCCGTCAAGGTAAAGCATTACATCATAAATGAGTGTTGGATAATTACATGTAATGATTTTTATGGCAATGAGACCAGAATGAAGAAAATTACCAGAGTTAAATTGGAACTCATTGGTAAAACTGATGAATAATTCAAAACATCTGGACCATCAGCTAATTTTGTGAATAAGGTGTTCAGAGAATCAATGTATCAGCCAGAATCTTTGATTGTATGGAAAATCTGATGTACTCCTGGCCATCAAATCAAGACCATCATACTATAACATGATCTTTTAGGATTGATTAAGGATCCCCAAACTCTAACATACTCAATCAATGCCAGTACAACAGTTGAGGCAAAGAAAACATACAACAACATGACAAAAAACAAAGCTCATGTTCAACCAACAAAGGTTCAATCTTTTACATAAATCATGAACCCTATCATAATAAAGTTGATATTGACATCCTAAACCATTGTAAAACAATCCCACTGGCTGGGAAACTTCATAACTGTCTTTGTAACAGGGGGGTACACTTGGAAATAGACCACACCAAGGCTTGCACTTCCTGTTTAGGGGAAACAGTAGAAATCTTCAATGAGTTTGATGTATGGAGAGCCTATTACAATGAAAGCAGCAGTTCAATGAGCTAGGAGTGCTTATGAGGGTGATGCAGGACAAAATGAGTTTGAAGGAGATTACTGTCGCGGACACCTTTAACATTAAGGATTGCACATATCATGGTGCTATTCAAGTTGCCAGCAAATAATATATACTCATCTGACAAAAAGACTATCAAGCATTGAACAATTGCTTCTATTGTGGCAACAACGTTCTTCAAAATATGATTGATATTGTGGTATGTCTGGGGGGCCGGTCAGCCATTGCAAACGTCCGCGAATGGTTCCTGTGGCAAAATGTATTCCAAGTGGTGCCTGATCCAAGATTCAATGTCTCGAAGACACTCCAATGCTCAAAAAACAGGCAAGAAAGGTAGACTTTTTAGGGAAAGTAACATATATTTGTATATATATATATATATTTATTATAGATATAAATTTAATACACCAGCTCCATCGAAAGGGTGGTTTATAGATGGTTTATAGCCCCCCCCTGACCATGTGTTTTCCATCTAATAATTATCCTTTGGGTGGTGCTGGTATGTATATTCATTGCAAATTCTTTCAAGCAGTGAATTCATGGAATCCACCGAGTAACCAACCTCCCCTTTAATCTGGTTCATCTTCCACTGTTTGCTGATTGAATTGTCCCCTCAGTGGATAGCTTTTACAACCCAATGCGAGGTCACAGTGGTTGGACGTGTGCAGTGTAGAAACAGCACCTGGAACGGACTACCTACTGGGTAAGTTCACCTCACCTGGTTTCACCCTAGTTGTTTTGAGAAACGTGCACAGCTCCAGGTGTTCCCTACTCTGGGCGTATTCACCGATTCCTTTATCATTGATGATCCATCTGGCCAAAGCACTGACCCCCCATGAAACAACGAGGCCCAAGGCGCGAGATTGTTATCGTCCATTTTCAGCTTCAAGGGTCTCACTTTCTCAGCTTCCTTCAGCATCTCCGAATCCCTGAGGCGACCGAGGCGACGGCGAAGGATGTCCTCCCCTTTTGGTCATTGAAAGCCTTCCGTTCGACTGAAAGAAAGGCTGACCTGGTTTTGTTGTCTAAAATCCTTAGTAAAACCATGGTTGGTCGGTCGCTTGAAACAAGTAAATCAATGGTGGTTGCAATAAGAATACCTAGCGCTTCCGCAATTGTAGCCTTGTCTCGAGACCTGTCAACCAGCAACAACTTCGAAACAAATGTCTCTGCAATATGCAGCATGCATCAAATGTTGAGTATACACTTGACCCTCTAAGCATTGAGAGGGAATACAATTGAATAAAGCAACTCTTTTTCAGTTTCAATAGTACTTAGATCCTCAAACCCTCTAAACCCTGTCCCCCAAATGCGAGACCTCCATTTGGACGTAAAACAACAACAAAGACCAGCGCTGTGAGCGTGTCCGTTCCACAGTGTTTCCTGCGAATCTATTCTCGGTACGAGGACATACCAAAATTACCAAAGATCCAGGGAACTTGTTTTGGTGGTAGAGGGGGTACCAAAATTGCAAAAAATACTAAACATACTCAACATATCAAAAGAACACATCTAGGATACATCTTTTGGTGTAGGGGACGTACAAAAATATCAAACATGCCAGAGACATGGGTTGGCGAAAATATTTTGGCAAAGGAGAGGCTGACTCTTTCTATGCAGGATTTGTTTTTTACTCCCCGTACCCCAAACATCGTTAGCATTCTTAATACTTTTTGTGTGCCCTCCTAGCCCAAAAAGGGGTGCAAATGTTCCTTTACACAATTGCATTTTTGTTGTTTGTGGAATGTTTCAGCAGGTTCTTTAACATGGCGTCTGTGCAAATTGAATTTGCTCTCCTCCGTGCTCGATTGCAAATCAATATGCACAGGAATATTGTTTGCAGGCAGGAATATTGAATATGAATATGTATTTAATTGTATTTATACACCCCTCCTCAGTTAAACCATTCCATTCCCATCTTTTGCAGAAGCAACATGACTGAACATAACAATTGACATGGCCCACCAGGGGAGTCGCCTTCCATTGGAAAGTCTCTCACCCTTCAAATAAGGATGTCGAGTCATATTCTTAAAATTACTACAGTATTCGTTTCCCAAATCTGTTACCTTGCACGGTATAGGTTCATTGAGTCTTCTCTTCACCTCTTTACAAGCTTCCTCCTTTCAATCATGTCTTCCCTCAGAACCCTTCCTACGCTGAAAATGGAGAGGACTGAAAACAAAAGAAACATTGTTGCTCTACACAAATTTGATCCTGAAGCCAGCCTACTCCTTATGAACATTCCTCTCCGGCATACAGTATCATTTATCAAACTCCTTCTTAGCAATAAATGTTTCATTTTGTTCGTCAGCATGCGTTGATCATGTCTTTGAGGTTGTCTCCTCCCTAATGTCCTTGGCTCCACCTTGCTCTTTGGAAGAACGGCTGTAAAAGGCAGGTCAATTGAAACCTTGGTCCTTACAAACATGTTATCCAAAAACATATCTTTCAAGACTGATTGACATAAATCAGTTCAAGAAGCCAATGATGACATACTACGTCCTCTAAATGCTACTTTGTCTCGGGTTTCTTTGCCATCCTGGCACATCACATCCACTGTGGATTGAACATAATTACAACTTGTTTTTTGGAACATTCGCACGCTCACAGCTCTGGCCAAGGGGATCTCCCTATTCGAAGACACTCATGGCTAGCCAACGGTTCAACAAATCCGCTATCAAAACCCGTCGTCAAGATACGTCAAGGAGAAAACCATGGACCACCAAACAAAGAGACCCCTGAAAAAAATGCTTGCTTTATCGTGATCTCCGCAGGTGTTCACTGCTGAAGTCTCCACAACTCAAACGCTTCATGTATGGAACATACCTACAGTCATTGACCCCCCCTGAAGCTCGCCCCAATGGTTTTGGGCCCCCCTTCAGTCTCCTGGAGTTCGTCTCAGTGAGTCAGTCTCACACGGAGTGTTGCTCCTTACGTCGTCACTCCACTCGGACGAACACAGAAACCATGGTGGAAGTGGATGGCATGGTCCCGAAAGGAAGAGTGAGCTTTCCTCTAGCAACAGTGGGTACCACTTCCATGTGATGTGTTCGTCATCTAATGTTGACTCTGGATTCGTTAGGCCATACCTCGAGAAAAAAGGTCTGCATCCCGATGGGTCGATTTGTGACCCATCCCTGATTGGGGAAAACACCCATCAAGAGTCAACATCTACCCTCATGAAACGGCCCTCCTTCCTGTCCAAAGGGCTTGGAACGCTGTAGCTGCGCTCGGCATTCCCAGTAGAAGACCGGGAGAAAGCTCGCGATGTAGTGAGTCTCAAGTTCGAGAGCGCCAGCGAAAATCATCCAACACTATCCAACACTTAGGGGATGTTACAGAAAAAAAGAAGCAATTGATTCTCCAGGTCATGCATGGGGGTTCTTCCTTCAATCCAAAGGTCAACCTCAGTACTTTTCCATATCCAGGATCCTGCCTTCGTGTCAGATCTGAAGGGAAACGACTGGCGAACTCCACTGAGTGTCTACATCCAGCTCATGCTCATGCTCATGCTCGGACCGATGCTGAACTAGTGGCAATAAAACCAATTACCAAAACCATAATGACTGGCTGCGTACTTGAGTGACATCAGCAGCCACTGGAGCTAGATTCAGTTATAGGACGTTTACTCAAAACAAAACATCTATATACTAGGCGGATATATGCATATACATACATGACATGACATGACATGACATGACATACAATAATTGCATACCATTACATACATTACATACATAACATACATACAATACAATACAATACAATACAATACAATACAATACAATACAATACAATACTACAATACAATACAATACAATACAATACATTACATTACAATACATTACATACATACAATATAACTATGTACATGTATATATCTTCTATATCGGGCATCGATGAGACAGGCTTGACTTTGCCCTCACACATCAGAGTAAACATGAGGAAACATGTTATTCTCTGACTGGTTAATCGCTTGCTCAGATAAAGGAGCTGCCGTCTTCAATCCATCCCACTGTTAGATCATAGGTGTGGGATCAAGTGCTGTTCTGTGTCGCTGTTGAATCGAACCCAAACACCCCATGGGACCGGCATGTATATTTACATCGGGGGTGGTTGAAAAGGGAGGTCCAGTCGGTCGGATCTCATATGCCAGTGCCGTGGAGTTTCATGGACTCTGACCGGTCCCATCTCAGCCCTGACCGGTCCACAACCCCCCCCCACCACGACTCCACGACGTCGATCGCTACCTCATCATCGAAATGCTCCGGCACCTTCCAACGAAACTGCGAAGGACCGTGGTTTGCAGTGACAATCATACGGGTGCAAGGTTTCAGCAGGTTCATTCACCAATGGTCCCGGTGTGTGCAAATTGAGTTACTTCTCCAAACCAACCATTGTGAAGAGGTTCTTTCAGGCAAATCTCCAATGAACATCTTAAGGTTCCATCCAGGTTAGCACCAATTGGTAACTGTCCATCGATGTGTCCCTGGTTTCTGGGTTCGAAGTCAACAGGCCTTCTCGGTTTCCAGTTGAATGCCCATGTTTCCCAAAGCATGGCCGGTCTTTGTTCGTGCGGGGCGGTCTTCGGTCTTCACAGCGAGCACGGAGCGAGCGCGCCTTCTCGAAGGCTCCGCAGGTCTGCCGAAGGTGCTCAATGACTCGATCTCGGGCAAGGATCCTTGCCTCCCAGGTCGAAGGTGAGGCTACGAGAAAAGGCACTCAGAAAGGGTATCTATTGCATATTGAATCTATTGGTTCCGAGTACCAGTTTCCCCTTGATGGTGAGGGTCTTCAAATGCTTTCTTAGGTCAAAAATAATGATGGGACTGGAAACACGAAACAAAGGTTTCAAAATAAAGGTCCAAGGCCCTTTCAGCCTCTTAGCATTGAAACGGATAGTTTACAATCATCCAATCATCATGTCTCCTTTTTGTCCATATCCCTGCGAACATGTTTCCAGGAATTAGCAACCTGCCAAAGCCCCTTGCGACCCTGCTAGCTAGTCGGAAGGTTGGAAGGATTGCCACCCAGCTGATCCGGCCTTGATCTTTGTCGCTACATTGAGCATCATCTTGTTCGCAGCCTCTTTTGCCTGGCCAAACAGTGTTGCTGGATCTTCCGGTTTGGAAGGTGCTGCTGTGGCTTCTCAATTGAGCACTTCTGAATGCTATGAAACCAAATCACGTGCAACATGATGTCACTCTCAGGTCTATTACAATATATTACAATATCCTTCAGTTGGAAAATCCATGTTAATCACCTCATGTACATTGACTCAGCAGGGATTTCTCGGCACCGTTGGGTGCCCTATCACCATTGGGTCTCCTATCACACCGTTCAGCTCATCCAAGAATCCATTTACCAGCACCACGCCAACGGTTGGTTTCTAAACCTCCTGACGTCATGCAGCGATGCATGTTCCTTGCAAGTACCCACCCAAAACACTACCACACCCACACTTCTAATGGGGTGCTTGGATGAAGTTCTGGTCCATCTGCTCTTCTCGCCTTTGGCTTCAGCTTCTCGAAGTTGGCCTTCTCAAAGGCCTCGTCATGCGGCTCGCCGACCCGGGCGATCGATCGAGGACTCGGGGAGGCCAGCGGGGAGCCGTTCTTCGGAAAAACAGACGCTTGGAGGACTCCAAGTCATCAGGTGCCAGCTACCAGTGAAAGCTATTTATACCAGCACCCGACTCTACAGGTCTCCGACATAGTGGCTGAAATGGAGACTTTTAAGTTCTTGAAGTGGCGGGTGGTGACCAGGTTTCGGGTGACCTGGTGCTGGTCACATGAAGCTGCACATCTGTCGTCACCTGCCGCATTCGACACGTTGGGAATGGGGTTGACCCAAACAGGGACGTCTTTGGGATCACACGTCACCACGTCCCAGCAACGTCCATCCGTCCGTCGAGAAGTCGAGAAAATCACGGGTGACGGTGGACCGGTGGACCGGCCCCTGTCGTCCACCGGATCGAGGGAAGAGAGCCACACCCAAACGCCCCAGATTCACGTGGAACCTGAAAACCATTAAATAAACAGGATCTAATCTGCCACTGGTTGAATCCCATGGTCTTCAGAATCTAATTCTCATGACTCATGAAAACCGAATGGTTTCTATATGTTTCTATTCTTCCTGCGTAGTAGGGATCTGCCGACTCCGAGTCGGAGAGAATTTGGAAACCCACCTGCTCCCGTGGCGGGGCCACAAATCCACCGATGCCAGATGTCATGGGAAGTCCTTGGGTGTCGTTCGACTCTTGTAGACTGAAATTGTCAGCTTGAAGAACCCCCGTCTACTTATTAAGAGAACACTATCTTTTATGAGAACTCCTTTTAAGTAAGTACACCTAGAATACAATTACATTGGAGTCCAAACACACTTTGTTTGCCAGAAGATGGTTGGTTGCTGGGATTCCCCGTTCGAAACCCACAAGTTAGCCACCTGTCGAGAAGAAAGACGGGGCTTTCTTTGGTCGGTCCTGGGTGGATCATGGTCATTGGGGTAAATGAGAAAACAGGATGAAGATGCAAGCAAAGCAGCAATCTTCCTTTTCTCCTTCTCGGCTTGCGCCTGCCAGGGCTAGTAGCTAATAAAGATATGTGAAGATGATCTCCCGCGGAGTCAGCAAAGCGAGGCCGGTAAAACATTGACATGTATGAACCGCGTCAACCACCGATTCCTTGACCCTCAAACCAACATTCTGGTCGGCCACCAGCATCAGAACCGTCATGCTCCCAACCACAAGAAGGCGTTTACGGTGTGATCGGATCTATTGGCCGATCCGGAAAATCCTTTGCCCGGAGGTCTGAGTGACCAACAAACGTTTGCCACAGGTTCTCCTCCACCACTTGCGACACAAAGAGACAACCACGACGCCTTTTTGACCACTAGGTGGCTTTGTCGACGCAGTTCATACGCAGTTCATGTAAATCAGCTTGAACAATTGACAAACAGAAACAGTTTGAGGATATTTGAGGCCGTCAGAGATCCAGGCCCAAAATGATGTCAACATCCACACCTTGGTGAGGTTCTTCAGCCGCTCCTGGAAGTAGAACTCCTGAACAACTCAAAATTCTTGAGTAGATGTTGCCTTACATGGAACCTCCGAGTGATCAAGCACTGGACACGAAGAACAAATCAGATCAAAGCAGTACTGGCATCTTCATGACTCCAGTGACTCCAGTCTTCTCAAAAAGAACTGTGAACCGCCAGCAGTTCGTTCGGACCGCCGACGGACCACACACCACACACCCATCGGTCGCGTGACGCCGGCGTGGCGGTGCTTGATCTTCACCGTTGGGCCGCTGGGATTGGTTTGAGGGATGCATCATGAATCGGCCGTGGGGTATGGTCGGGTGGGTGAGGCCTGATCAGACCTCATCAGGTGAGAAGTGAATTCTACCTGGAGCATCTAATGTGGAGGTCCCCAAGTACTATAAATACTAGTAGACTGTCGACACGCCTTGGTTTCGATGATCGTTGTACAAGGATACTTTTTTTTTTAGAAATATGGTATAATATGGTCCTATGATGGATGTCCCATGAACCTACCCTAAACCAGTGGGTATTCATGCGCTTTTCCGTTTGTCTCAAGGGTTTTGGGGTCCAAAAGCTGGTGGTTTCTCGGCCGAGTAAATCGAGGCTCCTCGATCTCTTTCTCATCCAATTTCTGGCTGTCCAGCTCTTTTTTGGCCTTTACTTCCTGCCCGCGTTCTTTCATGATTGATATCAGCCTAATGAAATCGAAAACCATGTTGACACACACTGCAAACAGGTTTTGATGACTCCTTTCTATAAAGTGACTGAATGTTGGGATGGGTCAAAACCTGGAGCCCTAGGACTAGATGATTCGCTTCACCTTTTATTACCAAACAGCTGGAATCCATTGATTCATTGAAGCCCAGAGGCTCATGGCGACCATCGGGGGCCAAACATTCGAGGTAGCACCTCTTCTTGGATCTTTTTCTGCTCGTCGAAGACATCCTCCATCGGCGGAAACAGTAGCCAAAATAGAGAGACTCTCACCCTTACCCTCACAACTCTGAAACTACAGTGATAATTTGTGGCGATTTGCCAAAGATCAACCTCTGCAATATTGTTATTTGTCAGTAACATGAACGCCCAACAGAGCACTGAAAGGAAGGGAAACACTGGTGAAGCCCGGGACTAAGTTGTACAACCAGGTCGATTCTATGGTATCACATAAATACCTATATTCTCAATTCTCGCTAAATGTTCTTATTTGTTCATGTTTGTTTCCAGGAAGTATGACATGTCTAGCTGATCATATCTTAATATATCTACAGTAACACCTGGATCAAACTCCCCAAAAGGAATCCAGAACTGGACAGGACATGTTTGTTCTTCCGATGTTCTTAAGCCAATGGCATGTTTGTCAGAACCAAAACATGGAGCGCTCACCTGGCTGAAACAATCTACCAAGCCCCCCCATGTCCAAAGTATCAGTGCATATCAGTGCCACAAGGGACTATGTTACTATACTGTATTGACAAAAAACAACCGAGATAATTGCTCGTTTAGTTGAGGTACGGGTGTGTTACCCTCCCATCAAGGAAGATTCCGAAATGTTGGCGCCTGCCAGGGTAACCCCCAAAGAGTCAGTCTCAATCCAGTGAAAAATGGCCCTGTAACAAGCATTGCTGATATAGATCACAAAACAAAAAGCCATGCTGCCATGTTGGCGTTGCCAGAATCAGTTCAGCCTGATTGCTGCTGATGTTCAAAGACATAAATTCTGCTGCTCCGCGTCCTTGTAGAAATCCCATGAGAGCACTTCACCTCAGGGCCAGTCTTGTGAAACAACTCATGTACCCAAACGCTCCTGGACCCTCATCGGGGTCTGGGGTCTGGGGTCTCAACTCCGGTCCCTCAAGTACGTCTGGATAGTGCTGACCCAGGGTGGTGGACACCATGCTGCATGGGTCTGTTGAGTCAGACTAAGAAGACTTCCATTTCAACCCGACTGTTTGGTCACGCCGACCCACCGACCTACCAGGTGCTGGCGACCGAAAAGCGGTCACCCCGCTGGCAGTCGGACAGTGACCCTTTCTGAAAAACAACGCGCCCCCCCCCTGTGCTGAATCAAACCGCCACAATCATCCACAATCATCCACAATCTGTACTTAGCTTTTTTAGTGGCTCCGCTTGTAAGAAATCAGGAGCCTCGTTCCGGTCGGCCTACGTAGGGTTTCCCTTGTTCAACCATTGATGACCTATATGTAAAGGACGTGCTTTGCCTGGATTCGGTGAATCAGCCAAACACAACCGTCCGGACTGCAATGAACTGGGCTCAATCAAACACTGCCTTTCATGGATCTAAGTGCCAAACGTTTGAAGCCAACCAGGCTTGGCGTGGGGCGGCCTGCCTGAATTTTCCGTGTGGTCAAAGCTCAGACTTTCCAACGCAGGCATCGAGTTCGCAGTGGAAGAAAGCCAGGGACTTTGGTAGACATGTTCACAGATCTCTCATGCATTCCGAATACTGAATGATTGAACAGAACACATAGAAAGGCCATCGGACCCTGTACAGCTACCCATAAACCTTTTTCATGGTGAGGGGGTCCGTGTGAGTCTGGCTACCCACATCATGCTCGTCAATGCCCGTGATGTTCTGGAGATGTTCTGGTATTCTGCTGTATACTGTCGCACGCAGCGAGGTATTTGGATGCGTCAATGATTACTTGTGCAAGGGCGACCAAAGTGAAACAAAGAAAACCATATGGCAATGACATGCAATGACATCCCATTACCCCTGGAAGAAGTGCGTTCCTAATGATCAGCTTTGACTCCGTTCACAAGTGTTCGCGGTGGTACATACATACATTCAAAACGAGATCATTAGATCATCCGACACATGAACCCACAATTTGTGGAAACACTTGCGCCATGATCCAATTCTCAGTGTTGAAAGACCCTTGACTCCACCTCACATGCAAACCTTCCAGTTGTTTTTCCAAAGCTTTCTGGCATCTCCCAGTTGTTGCGAAAATAATTCTGTCCATCAAAGGCAAGTCATTCGGAAAAAACAAAAAACTGTCCATCATGCGGCCCATCTGAGACACCCGTCACTCATCACAACATGGCCAACATGGAAGGCGAGCAGGCGAAGCACATGTCTCCGTGTTTGTCCAACAGCTGGTGGCCGGGCTGTCTATGCCCCTGAAATGTGGGCCAACAAAGCAATTTCAAGGGATTGAGATGCATCCACATCATATCGGCCAATGTATTCGAAGGAAAACAAATGTACCCACCAGCTTGCTGAAACGTTTGTCCACTAGCTGCATCTGGAGGACGCTTTCTGAAGTTCAGCCATGGTCAGCCATGTCTTGGAACCTTGATCAGATCTCGGATGTGACTCAGAACATCTCAGAACATGAATCCCCAACAAGGGCAACAGCTTTCGACCAAGGCCAACTTTTCATGTGTTCAGTGGGATGTTGGGACCCCATGACCTGGACTAGGAACCAGCGACCTGTCAGGTTTTAGGATTGTTCTCCATTTTCCATCTTTTTCCCGGATAGCCGAATGATTGTCGGTGCTTGGGTGTCCACATCTTGAGAACTGCAGCTTGATGCATCCTCAACACCAATGGCTTACTTGAGCCTGTCACACAACAGCTGCGTAAAACAAAACTGGATTGAAGTCATGAACTGCCAAGCTGCTTCTATCCTGCAACTTATGGTTTTGTAATACAGTTGTAAGTTGTATGTGATTTTCACGACTGCCGAAGGGTCCAGGATCCGAGACATCTCGGATGCCCTGCTGTCGGCCCCAGTGAAAGACCAGTCTCTGGTTTCGTACGTACGAAATCCTCCGTTCGACCATCCGAAAAGGAGGTACCTGGATCGAAGCTATATATGGGACTCTATGTCCTTTCGATTCCCGTTCTGCTTTCATTTGGGCTTCTGCTTCTATATTTGTTTTAAGCTGTCGGCTTTGGTCGGTGATTTGCGAGGTCGTTAAGTGTGAGATGTGCTACGATTTTGGAGGTGAAACAATAATCTACATAGCAATACACAAGGGTGCTCAAGATGAACGCGTTGCTTTGAGAATTAGACCGAGCCTGAACAAAACTTCTGTGAGAGTTAAACAAATCCCCAACAAGAACAAGCAAGTTAATCACCAACCAAACCAAAAAAAGAGTATTAGAGTTATTTATATATAAAAATTGGCATAGTCTGGTAACATATCAGCAAAAAGACTCAGAACCCGACGGTGACCATGTTTTTCCACACCCCATCCACTTAAAACCACACGCACTCTTTCTCCGCATTCACGCTGGTGCCTGCAATTTTGCTAGGCTTCATCACAAATCATTAGGGTCGATCTCCCCTTCCAGCAGATGTTTCACAGGAGCAGGAGCAGGAGGAGGAGCTGGAGCAGGAGCTGGAGCAGCCACGACCTGCTCGCTGGAGTCAAGACACTGAAGACCCGACCCGTGAGCCTGCAAGTATGCACAAAATGACCCTTATTCAAAAAACATATATCACTGGAGATTCAACACTCCGCTGGGTCTCAGGTGGGCCAAATCTGGAGAAACAAACCTTCTATCAAACACCTGCAGTGCAGGACGTAACATGGGTAAGCTTAGAACCAAACACGTGGAACACAATGTTCAGGTAACGCTGACTTCGAGTACCGCTTGATGGGTCCTAAGGCAATGACAAACTTGGATTTGCTTAAGGAGCCGGGAAAAACACAAGAAAACAAAATCACCAGAAGAGGATGCATCCATAGGGGAAATAGACAAAGACCTTCTAGCAACACGAGGCAAATGAGGTGTATGATGGTATAGGCGTATGATGGCATGTATCCACGTTCTTGCGACATGGAAGCGGGTCACAACCTGGAGCCCTGGTCCACCATGTAGATGGACCTCCCAGATAATTCCACCAAGGTCTCCTGGTTTTGATCCAACGCCGCATGTTGCATGTTGTATCTACGTGAGGATGGCTACTTCCTCCCCGAGATCGTTCCAGATCTCCGGAATAGCACGTGCAAGTCGGTGACCTGAGGAATTTGGAGGAGACCAAGAGCTTCAGAAAACCACATGAACACTCACTTTACATGAAAACAATGTGTTAATCACTTTCAATCCTTGCCCACAATGTATAGTCAAGTCATTCCATGTTATTGCCCTCCATGGTTGAAACTAAGTCAAACATTTTCTCCATTCCATTTCGCGAAGCTGTGTCCAGTTCGCGGGCACTCGGCTATGTCATGCAGGGGGGCTCCCTTCACACGATCACCAAAAAAACTGTGATCCACAAGTGCTCCACACACAGGTCCACAAAAAAGACACCATCTGGTCCATGTCTTTTACAGTGTGATCTTGCCATGCACAAAACGTCCGTGTCCTGCCGCGGAAGCCTCCGGAGCCGCCACCAGAAGAGATGGAGCCACCGGTGGAAGCGCCTCGAGATCGGCGGACAATCGGCGGATCTGAGCTTGATGAACGACATGCATGTCGGAAGGTGCACAAAGGTGCTGCACGAAATGGAGGAACTTGGGATTGATCCCAAAGGATGTCGGAGAAAAGTGCTTCAAGGTAGTTCAAGGTAATCAGAATTGACCGACTATTCCTAAATACAAATATAGAACAAAAGACTTAGGCCCTCCGGTTTCCAATGGTTTGCCTATGTTGGCAAAATTATGTGCAAACACATGTAGTGGCCGCAAAACAGTTATCCAAAATAATGCAAACATTGTATCAAATGACTGAAAGACATTCTGTCTACCCCTGGGCTGTGCACACGTAATATCTGCATTTAAAAGTTTTCGGTCTCATTGTGCAGTTCTTTTGGAACTTTAAGGAATGACTCAACGAATGTTATATAAATGGGTTTAGGCTTGAACTCCTCAACTCCTCAGGGCAGTGGGAAATACACTCCTCACTAACGAGCGGAAACCATCTCCAGTTTGTAGAGGAACATAGTCTTCTCAAAGGCCTTTTTGCACTTCCATGCTGGTTTGCGTTCCTATGTTTGCTGGCATTTCAGAAAGAAACAGTTCTTCCTGCAAATTGGAACTCTGCCAGCAAACTTTGCATGTTCCCAGTTCGAGCTACGACTTCAACGAATCTCTGTAATTTAGACTCGTGATTAATACTACTAAAGACCCCCCCTTATGTTTGAAGAGGTTGTT
Source organism: Durusdinium trenchii (assembly GCA_963970005.1). NCBI lineage: Eukaryota > Dinophyceae > Suessiales > Symbiodiniaceae > Durusdinium > Durusdinium trenchii. Next base: position 807,175 of record CAXAMN010015891.1, on the reverse strand, counting down.
CAAGTCAAATAGGAGGTGGATGGAGGTGGTTTCATTCATCCAGAGTCTACCTTTTCCACTCGCCGTCTTGACGCCGCGACGCCTGCCGCGTCGTCTCCTGCAGCGCCTGTGGTGGAGGCAGCGCTTCAAGCCGCGCCTGGCTTAGAGAAAGAGGTGAACAAGTACCACGGCCGAGCAAGGCTGGTAAGAATCAAGGCTGTAACCATGTTTTGTTTCCGAATCCATTGTGCAGTGTTCGAACACTGGCAGGTTAGTTGTCCAGGAATTGATGTGAAATGATGTGAAACGCTGCAAACATATCGCAAAACAAAATGCCTCACGTAGTGTTCAACGTGTCTCTCAGAGCAGAGTCAGAGTAGAGCCAAAATGAGCTATGGAGTTAGAGTAGAGTTAGAATGAGTTAGAGTAGAGTTTGAGTCAGAGTGAGTGTGCGAAACAAGTCTAAGCAACATAAAGTTTGGCACGGGTTTCACATGTATATCTCCTAAGCCCAGTCAGACATTTGCAAACTTGGTATCATCCTGATCTGTGCCCGTGTGACACGCAATGACCTGCGCCACCTCGGTGTCCAGCCCAAGGCTACCTGCGAGGACACGAGATGACGGTGAGGCACACAGCCATGGCCTTCTTCGAAGCAAGAACCAAGTGGCTTGCCGAAGAACCACGGGAAAAGAGCCGTCTGTGTTTGCCACTTTTGTTATGCCTGACATCACGAGGGTGTCTGTTTAAGGTGGGTATCAGTAGCATTGGGAAGATCCATATCTTGTTGTCCATTCCACCAAAAACAAAGTACTGTTTGTTGACGTGCTGACACACTTGATTATACAGCTATAAATATGAAGCTACAACAAACAACGCATTTCATGTATGATTATTTACCCTAAGCTTCCAAGATTGTTAAAACCGTCCTAGCTCGCTCGAATTTCTGGGTGGTGGGCTTGCTTGCAAATTACGACTCAGGTATAAATCAATGATTGTCAGGAGGTTTAGGCACAACCAACTCGCTGGTCTGGATCCAGCGCCTTCGGGTTCGGTGGATTCCGCCAATACCAGGGCCTGTCACACGGGCGAGAACGGGCTCGGGGGGGGAGTTCTGGGCTCGGTGTGCATGTGCTAACAAAAACAGGAGCAACAACAACAACCGAAGAAATGTGGAACATATTTATTATCTTTCCCTAAAGCACAGCTATTCCCATATCGAGTGCCAACTGTCATCAGAGTCATCAACTGTCATAATATTGAGTTGTTTCTTTGTCTTGGTGGCATGAGATTCGCAAAAGTGCCTGGCACATGGGGGTTGATAATATGTACTCATTGCCACATCTCCCAGAATATTACGCAGGAAATAAGGATACCCAAGATTCACGATTCGATAGCCATCAACCGCTGGGTGATCCAGTATGTCGGTCTATCGACCGCCGAAGCTAGGATTCGCCTCAAGCTTCTCGAGCAAAAGCTCCTCTCCACGACCTCACACTCCGCTTTGTTCGGAGAGCCACAACAGCTCAGCCTGTGTCACCCCAAAGCACTTGGAATTCCTTTAGGACTCGACTCGAAACATCCTGCGTGGCACATGAAACCTCTTGATGTCATAGACTTTCCTCCAAGAAGTCCCACTTCAACAACGACTGAAGCAACTCTCGTTCATGGCGAAACACAACGGGGGAAGCACTTCACCATCAGATTCTCCTACTGTGCTCTTCTTGCATTCCAATTGCCACATTGCGCCACAAAACAGCTACATAGGATTTGACCCAGCACATACAAACATAACGCATGTTCATGCCACCCATCAAGTGGTCGGCTGGCCCCTTCACAAAGCCGCTCACATAGCTGCTCAACAACATACATCTTGGATGTCTCAGCACCTCCAACTCTTATGTATCATACCTTGAATGGACCTTGACCAAATTTAATAGTTATATAGGACTAGTGCCTCCAAGGTATCCCACATACAGTCTCTCGTGTCAAGGTCAAACATCACCAAATTTGGCATGTAATTGACTCTGCAGCAAAGACTTGAAGGGAACAAAAGGACACAAACCAAGACTGCACTTTACATGTTGTCCATCCTGCCCCCACATGCACAAGTCTTTACATATGAGCCGTTACTACGAGGTTGTATATAAACATTTATAACACAGATTCTTGATGGTATGTGGCATGATTCTCAAAATTATATATAACATTATACAACTACATACAGTATAGTCTAGTTATATATAGTTATATAACATACCTTACCTCTTCCAATAGAAGCCCAATGTGAACACCTCCTACAACCAATTCTTCCAAAACATCTCTCCGGTCCAACCCCCATGGCCATCCGGCTGGGCCCCCCACTCTGCAAGGCTCTGCGCAGCGTCTCCCAGCCGTGGCGGCCGCCCAAGTGAACGACGCAGGGGCACGAGGCCACGCAGACCTGGGACGTGCCCGAAGGTCACATCGACGGCCCGTTGGGACGAATCCATGGTGCCCTAATTAAGCACCACCACGACGTTTGCTTTATGTCACTCCTGGGGGAGTGTGTTCTTTTTTGTTTCTTGTCCTGTTTTGTGTTCTGGTGTTTAATCGGACATGGACCATTGATTTTGAACAGCAAGGTTGTTTTTTTTGAGCGTCTGGTCGTATTGACAAAAGGCGTCCAAAAGGCATAAAACATGTTTGTGCAGGTGACCGAGCCATGCTGCCAGGAAAAGGACCTGCCATTGCCAGTGTCCAAGTCCTCTCGGCTTCTACATTCTGGGCATTGCAGCAATATCTTTTACAAATGCAAGGCATCCAACAAAGTTTACCAGGTCTTGGCATGTTTTGGCACGGAAAGGGGTTCAGAAAGCAGCTGCATCAGCCGTGGGCAGTATACAAGGTTGGGACAAGGTTAATTTAAGTCATTACCTGATGGACATACCATCAAAAAACCCTCTGTTGAATCTATAGAAGTCATCCTATATACATGGGATATGCGTATAATTGCAATATATATTATATTATGTATAATTGCAAGATATTACAAGCATATGAATCCAATCAAAGATTTCTGGATGAAGGGAAACATTGCCTACGAGGCTGCTCTTGCCTTGACACCTGTGCAAAACCAGAAACCTTTGTGCCCTCGGCCTCCTTCCAAGCTGTGATCCCCGACCCACTTCTTCTCTTCGTTTGCTTCCATCTTGTCCCAACTCCTTTTCTTGTGATGCCTGTCGATGTCACGGATCATCACGTCACCATGCGTCGACCAAAACGAACGAACGCGCGGCAGGGCGCCGAACTCGGAACTCGATCGCCCTTCACTTCTCAGAGCCCATCTCTCTTCTTCGAGTACCAATTCCATTTAAGAAAAACATGAACGATTGATTAAATTACCATCAAGAAAGTCTTCGATGTCGTTGCAAAGCCTCAGATCCAACTTCTCATGATCCAAATCGCAGTTTACTTGTTTTTTTATTGAAAGAAACCAGCTCACGAGAGCATGCAAGTCAAAGTGACCCAACATCTCTCCTAAGTACGTTCTATAACCAACAGCAATGGAGTGGCCACTTGCTCTGTTACCTATGTTCCGCGAACAACAATTCTGCACAACCAGGCCCAGAATGAAAAGCAATCGCTATATGGATTCTATAAATATATGTGCCGTATATATATATATATATATGTTATATATACTAATTGTACATTCTGTACCCTGTACTGTAAGTTGGAGTGCACTGAGGCCCCTGACACCGAACATTCAATGAGATCCTGCTCATGTCGAGGAGGATCCTCAACAAAAGCCACCACTTCGTCGTCGTGCGACGAAGTTCGCGTGGCCACAAAGTCATTCAACATCATTCAACCATACTCACTGAGTGACTACCGGTCCGCATTGTTTGTTTATTTTTGCTGTAGGACTTCGAATGAAGCTGTGGCATGCTGGAACCATACTTTTCACTGACTACCCTGAGGACAAATGCACTCTTCTTTGGAAAAACATTCATCGAGTTCCAGTTCGTTGTTGAATCTTTGGTTCAATTTCAGGTGGTGTGCTGGCATGGACAAATTTGGACCATCTGTCTGTGACCAAAAAGAGCAGTCTGCCAGTGAAGAAAAGTTGGTGTAGTGTATTGCTGATTGTTAAATACTGGCTTCCAATCCACTAAAGGATCTCGCATAATGCCACCGAGCATAGGAATTCCAGTTGATCCAGCAAAGCCCACTAACAGGTCTCCAGGGTGCTCATGTTCGGCTCATGACTCCCTCTGAGCCCATCAACAGTTATCATCAATCCTCACATCGATCAACTGAAGATCTTCATCACCGTGATCTCAACCATGAATATCCCCAGACCATCCATGTATGGAATAGATATATATATATATCAGTTATATACCCCAATTAATACCCCCAATGTAGGTAACTATTCCATACATGGATTGTCTTGGATCTGATATGCATTCTCCGATGGACTTCATGGACCAGGACAACGAAACTCCTCCCTCGTCACTTGCATGACCTATTGATGCCTTTTGGCTGATAGAACCATCCCCCACTCGTCCACTCCTTTGCAACCTCGGGAGCAGGCTCGCGCCTGACGAGCTGGTGCATGGTGCCAGGCGGCCCAACGCATCAGCTTCTTGAGAATGCTGGAGGGTCAAACACGTTTGGAACTCTGAGCAATTCACGTTGAACATGGATGATTGTTTTGATGTCCAGGAGGTCCTCTTGTTCCAAACCTCACTTTCTTTTTGCTTCCAACCCAAAACACAGTTCCTCTCAACACGCCCGGAGGGTGTCGCTCGTTCCGTCGCTCAAGTTTAGGGTGATGGAATTGGAAACAGTCCGAACAGTCGACCCCAGTCCAAGTCCTTATTGGGGTTTCTGGAAAATGCAAACCTTCCTATCGAACATTTCTGCTTATATCTTATCTTCATTCTTGAACTCAAAGCCCTGAAAAAGCCTGCTTCAGCAAAGCAGGGGAGCAGGAGGGGGCAGGGGTCAATCTCTATACCTTTGGATTTCCATGCAGTGACTTCTGGTGATTCTATAGTCTTTGGAGATTTCACCACCCAAAGTTTCTCGCGCCACCCTCTCTGCCTGCGAGGCGGCTCCGTCGGCCGCTTGCTCTCCTTATAGCCTCGGTGCGATGCTCAGTCCCCTGACCGATGAGGTTTTTTGGCAAGATTCGGAGCGAGATGGGACGGACCTGAACCAAAAGAGTGGGTCAAACTTGCGGCTCAAACTCCTCGGAGTCAGCCTAGGAGGTTGCCGGACCCTGAGGGTACAAACCCCTGTTATTGAGGGTTCGACCCTTGCTATGGAGGGTCCTAAGGATCCTTAGGGTAGAACACATCATGCGAATCGCTGCGCTGAGCGAAAGGGATTTCGGAGATGTGAGGCCAACTCGCCTCCCTTCCATTGAGTGCCGGGAAACCATCAAAGACCTGTTTCTTTTTTCCCTGGCACTAAACAAGGTTTGTGTAAGTGAAAACTTGAAAAACCCCTAATTTTCATGGGTTCACTGGTAGTTCTGGGCCAATCGATGACGGGTTCGTTTTGTTAGCCTCTCAGGAAGACCACGGTCCCCACATCTATTCCCTAGTTCTGACCCCACAAACAAATATCATGATCAATCACAATCTATCCAACAAAACAAGGTTGAACTATGTGTTGAAACGTCTATATCAATAGATCGATCTATTTACCCTGGGTGTCAAGTCAGTTATTTACAAAATGCTCTGACTCCGTGACCCAAGTCCAGGAATTTCCAGAGCACTTCCGTGAGGAAACGTTTCTTTCACTGGACTGCTAGGGTATCGCTAACCTGCTACGACAAAACACATGTTTTTCAACGATCTTCATCCCAAACAGACCAGCTGACCAACCTCTACAGTCGTATGTGTACCCAGAGTTGCAAGGACCACCACACATCACCACACCTTCCCTTCACGTTCCGCTGGGCTTCCCCACTGACCTTCGTCCGTCTTGTCACGTCTCGGTCACTTCGCCGCAGAGCCCGTCTGGCCGCAGGTCAAATATGGTCGGGTCGTGGATTAAGATCATCCGAAAACCTGGCAGAAAACATGATATCCCGACTCTCACCAGATTTTGTAGTGCGAGCAGCAAAGGTTTGGATTGCTGCTCTCTTCGGATTGCGTCCTCTCTGCTCCGCGTTCTCCAAATCCTCCCAACCTTTGCCGATCCAAACCGTCCAAGCACGACAGCTCAGCGCACGGAAGACCTGCCGCCCACGACAAAACGACAGCACACGGCGGGTGGCCCTCACTGGCCTGTAATCGCTCTTGCGCTTGGATTCCTGGCCCAAACAGCGAAGTCCAGAGCGTAGCTGAGTGATTCTAATTCTAATTCGTGTTACTACTAGTAAGGCACTTGTTACTAGAGGCGATGCACTTGTTCCTAGTAGCTTAGTGATTCTAATTCTTCTTGTTACTACTAGCTTCTTGCTACTACTAGTAAGGCACTTGTTACTAGAAGCGATGCACTTGTTCCTAGTAGCTTAGTGATTCTAA
>CAXAMN010015891.1:763631-800662 GCA_963970005.1 Durusdinium trenchii | reverse complement strand
GTTACTAGAAGCGATGCACTTGTTCCTAGTAGCTTAGTGATTCTAATCCAAGAGAAAGACATACAGCAAGCTCTTCCCGGTGGCGCCCGCCAAAAGCCAGAGAAGGCCCGCCATGCGAGGGGGGGGCTATGTTGACACGCACGTGGCAGTTGAGATACTGGAGACCGATCATGATGATCACTTTGGCAATTCCAAAGGGGTGGTCGACACTTAGACTGGAGATATGTATAGTGTATACCGAATGAACCCATTTGGACCTCTATTTTCACATATAAATACCATATCTTGGGTGCTTGGTGCTCTCAACTAGAGGTCTCTCCAGGTTTGGAACCCTGGCGATCTCAACATTTTGTGGAAGAACTCAAGACTAAACATGGATAAAACAAATATAGTATATTTAATTCCTAAGACTCCACATTGAGTCCTGCACTGGACTTTAGAACGAGGCCTCCTCATCACATGTGACCAGATGTCCTACCACCCAGCCAGCAGTCTCTCGGCTCTCGCTACACAGCCGAGGACTCACATGTCCGGCTGCACACGTTGTTCGGGGATCAGACCGTTGATGATCTGATGGGCTTGGAGTCCAAGAGCGACGAGTCTTTTGCAGCACATGACCACTGTCTCTGGAGATTGTTTGGCAACTTGCTCCCCACAAAAGACTGCATGGGAGAGGACCACTGGGACCACACTCTCCAACATCCGCATCCATCTAAAAAGGTGCATTCTGAATGACCAAAAGACTTGAACGGACCCCTGTCCCCCCATGTCCATTGATATAAGACCCTCCAACCTATCTCCACTGTCAGGTCTACCGCTTCTCAACAGCCTTCGATCGTCGACGTCACCGGCGTTCTGCCGACCTCTTTGGCACGGCGTCGGCGTGCTCTTGAACGGCTGACCTTGGTGGGGATGGGGCGACCCACCAAGCTGCCGCAAAAAGGTAGAGGATAATACTCTAAATTTTAAATGAATATGTGTTTCTTGTTTTTCAGACTTTATTGATCAAATTTTATAAATACATCAAACCCTTCTATTACTGCAACAAATCATGAATTCCATCTGCACCATCTTCCATGTTTGTCACCAACAAAAAACAGCAAATGTGTGTCTAAATGTGTTTAACATTGTTTAACAATGTTTAACATCAATCCAGCTGGACCCACTCTCCTCTTTTGGAGGTCCAAAGTGACGAGGCTAGAGGATTGGAGGACCTCCAAATGGGATTTCACACCCAACTAACCATATTAGTGAGTGGAGTCTGAAATTTCCATCAAGATTCATAGCCCTGGCCTCTCAGACCCCGGCTGCCCGCGTCTTCCGCGTGCTCGTCCGCGCGCTCGTCCGTGTGCTCGTCCGTGTGCTCGTCCGTGTGCTTGTCCGTGTGGTCCGCGTGGTGCGGGGCGCCACCCGGGCGGTCCGCAGCCGCTCTCGAGGTGGCGAGGGGCGGCGGACTGGGCGGATCAAGCGGCGGTTCGGACATTGAGTTGTGGCTTGGATTGGGAGGGTTCCAGGCCCAGAAAGGCCTTGCCAATTCCAATACAAGTCGATACGACCCAATGGATCCAACACACAACCCAATGAAACAGCATTCATCCAAATTCATTGGTCCATTTGGCAACAACATAGCCAGTACACCAGAACCTGACGGCAAAGTACTAGTTATATGTCTGCAAGACATTGTTCAACAAATCAGTGGAGTGGTGCAACCCCCCCTAGCAGGTGAGCAGTCTTCTGAAACCGATTGATTTTTCCAAAGCATGTCAACCATTCTTGCGAAGCCTCTTTCGTTCCTTTCTCAAAAACTGTTTTTTGAAACACCAGCAGCCCACTTGAAGCGCACATTTTGGCATGTTGAATCATCACAATTTGACAGCGAGTCCCGTCCTTTCAACAACCCGATGTTCGCAAGTTGAACTCCCTCATCCGAGACGAAAACATTGAGTTAACACTTCATGATTCTGACCCCAACAATCATCCTAGCAAGACCTGCTTTCTTTTCCAACAAGCCATACGAAACAAGGTGTGTGTTATTTTTATTGTATAAAGTGAGCCCCAACATAGATAATGAGACTATACCGTTTCCAATGCATTGTGTGCGGATCTATAACTGTTCCATTTTTTCCATGTTTTTTCTGTCATGCCCCTCGAACCGACGCGGGTGAGGTCTCCAGGCCTGGCTGGCGGAGCTGGATGGACGACAACCTGATCAGCGGGCACCGACCCGGGGTGAACACCCGAGGTTCGTGGGTTCCCGGTCGGTGGGGTGTGGAAGCAAAAAAGGGTATACCTGCATCTTCACTGGACCAACAAAAAAGGTACTTGCTTTTTGGTGAAGATTTCCGCGTGCTCAAAAGAAATCTGCGAATCTGCGCAGCAAAATTGTGCAAAATTTGCATGGCCGTGTCTGGAACCACACAAGAAGGCCCTGGTTGTCACTTACGCCGGAGCCTGCGCTTCCAGCTCAACTTCCAGATCTCCGATTTCATTTTGATACAGCTCCGGTCTAGCACTCGGTGGCTTGCAGTTCTTGAACTCACTCTCTGACATATCCTGCTACATGTCCACCCACAGGTTCATAAGCTTTGTAACTGTAGGCTAGTGACGGGGAAAGATGTGTATTGGACGTGCAAAGACGCGTATTTGACTGGAATTTCCAGGTTGAACAAATTTGTCACGTGGGGCTTTTCTTCAACAAAATGAAGCCCCGCCGGTTTGACAAGCATACAAGCTCTAAATCGCTTGAGGGAGGAGCGGACGCTATTCCTCTGGGATGGACACACCCTTCGACCCACAAAGGTATCGCACTACTTCTGACATAGCTGCATGTTCTCATTTGTCACTGTATGACAGGCTTTGGAAGTGGGAAAATGGCAACCAAATAGAGCCAACATGGCTACAATCAAAAAAACGTGCATTTCAAATGACATTGGTGTTTTTTTCCTGAAAGACGTGTAGTGCACAGGAATTCTGAATGCACCATTTTGGCATTTTTTAGACATTGGAGATCATTGGAGTGCAACTCGAAAAGAAACATTGGGTCATTGACACTTCATGATCTTATGCAGTGGGAGGGGGCATCATTCTCCCATTCCTTACTAATATTCACCAGGAAGGGATCTAATAGTTCTACCTACCGGCCAGCTGTTTTTCTAGGTGCAAATCCCTTCCCTCGGATGAGCAATTGGAGACCTTCAACGACAGCACCCCGCAAAAGGCGGATTCCGACCCCCACGGGATGGCAGTCTTTGACATGCTTTTTTTGTTTGTCCTGCTACTGCATGAAAGACCTCCTCCCAATTGTGGAGCGCCAGTGAATACTGCTGTCACCGTCAAGAATGAGAAGAATCTCGGATAGTGCCCTCTTTTCCTAGCAGTAGGTGTCTGCTGTTGGGCTCTTCACAACTGTGTTAACACCAAGTATGCCTTCCACATCCGCTGATCATCTGATAACATCCAGATCCACATCTTGTCTACATCCACCTCCGATCTTGTCAAGATTTCTACCCATTTTTCGAACCGAGCTGCGGCATGTCCAACCGGGAGGAGCTTCCATGGCCTCCGAAGAAAATCACTAAATGAGGAGTGGAGAGAGGTGGGTTCCTCCGATTTCATCAAATCTGAAAAGTTCCTCATGTTTGGCGCTGCCTGCAAATGCCTGCAAGCTACCAGAAGAATCATTGGGTACTTCATTGGGTTCATAGTATTACAAAATCATGGAAACCGGACTCAGATATAGCCCGGATCCAAAGCCTCTAACTGAGACACACAGCAAGGTGGCTGGGTTACGTAATGCGTCCCAGTACCCTCATTCTATCCTATACCAGGAACAGTGGATGATGACTAGATTGCAGGCCGACATCTCTCAAATCGTGTAATAGTGTCTGGTTTACCGACTGTTGCCGGTCAGTTCGGACCGTTCACCAACTACCACGCTTTGAGGCTTGGACGACTGGCGACGAAGCGAACGCGGCGACTCGGCAGGGCGACGCAGCTCGTCTTTCCCACGCAGCGCATGGCCAGGATCCCCATCAGCACGGCCCCCACGAGCACGGTCGGCACGGTCAGCACTCGGCCCGTTCGCTGGACCGTAGACGCCTGGGGAGGGTGGCGGCGGCCGTCGAGCAGGATTCCGTGCTTTTGCCGGTGCATTCTGGACGAATAGATCCATCACTTGCACGTATTACGTCGTAGATTTCTTCACCATCTTCACCACTTAGACTCCTCTGTGGGAAACAACTTACCGGGCTGTAGATACGCACATCCTGCAAAAAGTCTAGGATCTAGATAGACACATCTCCAAAGAAAACGAGCTGTCGTCCCAACCGTCGCCATGTAGCTGCACTTGATCCCTGAAACGCATAGATTCTCGTCCAAGACCAGTTGCATGCTTGTTCTACGACCATTCACAGAAACCGGAAATCTATATATTAGGTACACCCCCAAGTTCCACAGCTTGCGCCAGCACGCCTGATCAAAAGTACTCCATATGTTACTATCAATAATTACTGTATATGCCAGAATAATACATCCATATACATACATGCATGCGTGGCTTTCCTTTCGAGGAAAAAACAATGGCAACAACGGTCTTCACTTCAAGACCCACACTCACCCCGGTGTCCAACTCCGACTCCGGCTCCGTTCGCCTCCGTGGAAGAGACGAGCTCCACCCAGGGTGGTCGAATTTGAGACACCGCCTTCCAGTAGAGCAGCCGCCGTACCAAGCGCTCGGTACTCGTGACTAGTTCATCCACGAGGTGCGCGGTGCTTTTGTGTGACCTGGGACCCAAATGGAGAATGGGAATCAAATGGAGCCGGGCCCTTTGGGTTTGGGGCAAAGATGAGTTCTTAGATGAGTCTAGATGGGATATGATGAGGTATGAGATCACCCAAGACAGTTGAGTGCAACACATGACGTGGTTCCAACAAACGCGTGCACGACACGGTGAAGCCTTTCTTCACAGATCTAAAACGTCTAAAACCTCAGAAAAAAAAACGGATCATATATGGAAGGGTATGGCATCTTCCAGGAATAGAGCATGGCAAATCGTCATGCCATAGTTCCTGTCCTATCCTTCCTAGGGCTCCAATAACATGCTTTCCAAGGTGGCTGGTGTGGCTTTGGGAAGTCTAAGGAAGCCGTTGGAGCGTGGGAGCCCAACAGGGCATACTAAGATGACAGGACAACTGGACATGACAACTGCAACGATTCGCTCGGGCCACCAAAAATGGTTGGCAAACAAGAAGCATTGCAGTCTTGAGTCTTTCTCTGGCCTCTGGTTAGATCCCTGGCAGCAGTTTGATTCCCCAATCAGTTCCAAGTAACTTTGGGCAGTAGAGCTGTTGCTCCAGCTCATGGCCGCGACACACATCGCTACTTTGTGCGGTGAGCAAGAACTCAGAGACACACTGCTGTAGATCACCTGCTGCAGTGCCAAATGCCAATAGAAAACTTGCATCATGAAACCTATACATGGACCATGTTCCTACAATAGGGGGAAGTCGTGGAAGTCGCAAACATAATTTGAAATGCCAAACAAGCATAGTGGAAATCAGCAACAGTCTGCAGGGACAGTGACGAGGTGGGAACAAACACAAAAGGCATCTTTTGGTGTCCAAGAAGGCTCCTTCCCTTCCTCGATGAATCTGCATGAATTTGAAGCACTTGCTTGCACCCCTTAAACTTGCATTTCTGCGAGTTACGGCCATCTTTTCACTGTCGTTATGCATCGGGCAAAAGATCAGGCCATTTGTATATATAGATCGAGGTATAAATTAATGAACAAAAACACCTGTGGTCCTGCAGTCTGCCAAGCTAAGACATCTTGTGATCCATGTTCACTCCACGGGCGTGCTCATTGAGCATCCCTTCAATTTCAATCTATAAAGGCAATGGCAAGAGTCCATCCAATTCGCCATCCTGAACTAACGAATGCCATCTGAACAAACATCAGTCGAGTCTTTTTCCTTTGCATACCTTTTCTGTCCGCCCCTTCCGTTGCTTGTTTCTGATTTACACCGTTCAAGTGCCTCATCTCGTCGTTTGCCCCCTCATCTCGTTCGCCCCCTCGTCTGGTGCTTCGCTGCAGTTGGTCAAAGCATCGGCCTATGAGGTAGAAGTCCAAGGAGGCACGCGACGTCGCGTGTTGGAGCAGCGCCTCCGTGAAGGGATCCTGCGGACGCGATGATCGGTCTTCGACCGGTGATCTGCAGCCCACCATGCAACAGCCCACCATGCAACGAAACCTAGACTTGATCTAGTAATTTGTGTGGACCAGCTTCGAAAATATCTTTGAACACACTCAAGCTATAGGGTGCACAATGCCAAGGCCATCAAACACCACAAAGGTTATCCACCCCTAGCCAAGATTTGGTGACAGGATTCTATATACGATATATATAATACTGAGATTGTTAAGTATTGGTTCAGTTTCTCGTTGGATTGTTTTTGGTGTGTTGCAGTCTTCGCCCTTCATTGTCTTTACCCATCACTCACTACGATTTGATCAAGAAATCGCAAGCCGTGCCATTAGAAATACACAGCAAATTCAGACCCGAGACCATTTTCACACTATATATAACACATATATATGTATACCCTAGCGCTCAAACCATATTAGAGGGTGGTTGGGGTGGGTACCAGGGGGGTCTAACATGGTCTAGCTATACCTGAGGAGAAGGTATAGAAGGAGCCCTGTATATTTACATACATTCATAGATTCTTTTCACAAATCATAGACAAATGGAACAACACCACCTGGACATCTCCGCGTCGCGTAAAACACTCATCGACGTCACGTCTGCACCTGACAGCGGAGGATCTGTCGAGTCCACGGGAGGTACTGGTCCCACTGGTCAGCCAAGTCCTGCGGTGCTGAAGACACAGTGATCAGCTGAGTCACTCTGGATTTGGTGGGTCACCACTAGACGAAGATACTCCAAAAAAACAATGAAAAAACACAAAGGTGATGGGTGATGACAAGTGTATATAGTTCCAGGGTGAATATCTGGGGTACCCCTCCAAAACAAGGCCTCCTCCAGATCATAGGAGTCACAAGAGTATAAGGCAACATCTTCGAATATTAAAGCCTGTTAATAAATAATTTCAAACAGGTCGTCAGCGTCCTTTTTCCTTGGCTTTCAACTTTTGCTTTCCCCGGTTATTTTTTTTTTCGGCTGAACCACTTGCACCGTGGATTGAGATCTTGAACCACTGAATAAACCACTCTTGCAGGACTTGTGCCTTCAGAACCCCGAAAACTACCAGCTACAGTCCTCCGCCGCCAACGCTGCGCGCAGCGGCGCCAGTGCCCCTCGCACAAAAGGCCAACGGAAGCGCTGCAACGGCTGAGTCACGTCGTGCTGGACTTCGCCTGGCCACGAAGAAGAGGGGGTCCGCGTCTTGACAGATGAGCACCTGTTTCTCAGCTAATTGGATCCTGGATTTTTTCCCAACCAAACAACAAACAGCAGAAGCAACAAGCAGCAGTTGCAGCTCTTCCAACCAACATTTGGCTGAGAATCTGTTCGACGTCCACCACCACGAGTGCCAGGTAGTCCTCACTACCACAAGGAATGCTCAAAACGCTGCAGAAAAGCAATCAGCATTGTCTGTGATATGAACATAAGCTGCTGTAACTGCTGTGGCATCATTACAACAAGCAGCAGGGCCACCACATGCCGCGGAGCGAAGTCAGTACAGTGCCGCTTCATTTGTGCCAAAACATGCTGTTGCACATGGAACAACACTTTGCACTTGCGGGGATATATACCCAAACATCTGGAATCTGAGCAACTAATAGTTGAGACGGTATGCCAAACGATATAAGACTCTCTCCATCAACACAATGGCTACAACGTATAGGATGCGCTATGGGAAACTTCACCGGGACGAACGAATCAACCACCTGCACCTGCCGTCAAAATGGGTGGAACATAGACGCCTCGAGGGTCCAGAATACTTGAGGCCTCTGGGCACTTCCCACATAATCCGTCCAGCGCGCACCACATCTGTCGGGCACACTGTTAGTGGATAATGCACCTCTACATTCCCTCCCTATAGGGATCCAAGTACCTTCTCAGAAAGTGATTGGAGACAGTTACGTAGGTTTGGAGGGTCCAAGTACCTCCTCAGAAGGTAATTGGACGCTCCCACCCCAAACACCTTCTCAGAAGGTGCTTGGAGCCTTTGGGATTGGGAAGACATATTGTTCCTCTACAACCTTGCTGTGTTCGTAGACCCCGTGTGGATTCTCCAACCACCCACGACCCCCCACAGACCATCCAGGACCGGTCGCCCACGGACTGAGTTGCGATCCCAGCGTCGGTGAGGTCTCCGAAAAGATCTCTCGGCCGGAGTCCTCGACACGTCCAACGGTCCGGGGAAAACCGTCAGGTGTAACGAGTGGACAACGTGTAAAGTCTGCCTTTTCCGCGATGTGCGAAACAAACGAAAGTGCGGGAACACCATATCGCGTTCTAGAGAGAGTAACCCACCTCATACATCATGCATAGATTCTAAAGGTGCTTCTAATGACAGAGAGAGAGAGAGAGAAACAGCCAAGTGTCAATCAATGGGCGGAAGCGCTTCTGCCACTTCTCGTTGGTCTCCTTTGCAGCCTCCCTTATGGCCTGGAGGTGACCAGCTAAGCAGGAAGTTGATGGAAATGTCCCAGGCAGCTCAGATAATAGAGAACTGCTACTGTGACCCTATAGGGTCAGCTATAGTCACAGCAATTAGCTATAGGGTCAGCTCAGTTAGCTGTAGGGTCATTTCTGCAGAAGCTGTGAATTGCTGCTACTGTGACCCTATAGCTAACTGCTGTCTTGAAACCTTCTCTTCTTGGCTTCAAGAACAACTCAAGGATACTAAAAGGTGGCACTAAGCATCAGCCTTCTCAAACCAGTCCCTCCAAGCCACGGCCAAGCCAACTGAAGAAGACACAAATCATGGAAAATCCAGGTGCAAGCGTACCAAGTTGCTGTATTC
This sequence comes from Durusdinium trenchii, assembly GCA_963970005.1. Lineage (NCBI taxonomy): Eukaryota > Dinophyceae > Suessiales > Symbiodiniaceae > Durusdinium > Durusdinium trenchii. The sequence continues at coordinate 791,670 of CAXAMN010015891.1, read as the reverse complement.
GACCATCAAGAGAATCAAAAGGACCCATGTGTTCGAACACCGCCCACGGGCCAGGGGACCTCGCTGCAAAATGACCGGGTGACATCGACCAAGTCTCCTGATGTGTTTCCAGCGGCACCAGGGAGAGCAACTGGTCCGGCGCACGACCGAACAAAAGTGCTGTGACCACGCAGTTCACTTTCAAAGGCGACCAGGAGAGGCTCCAGTACCTACGGTTCTCTCAGCAAGCAGGAGGAGAGCAGTGAGTGACAAACCAGAACCTTTTGTTTCCAAACTATGACCCCAATGTTGTACAGCAGGACTATCCAACGGGTGTCCAATGGACCACCCTACACTGTTACACCACTTAGGGATCTCTATTGGATACCCATTGGATGTCCAGGTAGATGACTATGACATACAAACATCATGAACCTGTTCCCTATCACCACACCCCAAAGGCTTCTGCAAGCCGAGCCGCAGGCGGAAGAGCCCGAAATAGGCTGCCACCATGCTGAGCAGCGCCTGGTCTTCGAAAATGAACCTGTCCAGGTCGTGACACCGATTTCCGGCTCCAAGGACCATCAAGGACCCCCCCTTTCGTTGTAGAAGTAGTCACTATGGAACAACCTTGTACCACAAAAAGTGGTGCCATTCTCACCAATGCGATCCAAATCTGCTCTTCAGCCTCCCGATCAGGAAGACAAAACAACCTCCAAAGGCACCATCACCCTCATCGAGCATCGCCAGAATCGAGCGAATCATATCATCAGAGTGAAACACTCTGACTCTAATGCATCGATGCCGAATTGGCTGGAAGAATCTGATTGTGGTATCTTCTTCCCGATCGACACCCCAGTGGACTCCCTGGTAGCCATCCATTTGGCACCGCTTATATATAATCAGCGTATACCAGGGTATCCTGGTGGTTTCAGGGTTCCCACCCCGGTCGTCTCTTAGACTGCTCTCCGTTCGGATCGAGGCTGGAGCTGAGCAGCTCTCCAGGGATCAGCTCCAAGAAGATCGGGTTGAGATCTGCATCCTGTCCGATGGGTGGAAAAGGGTTCGCGACCCCCAAGAAGAAAGGTCAGCAACAGCCTTCAGGTGGCCTACATTCACCCCTCCTTCCTCAAAGGCAGGTCTCTATCCCAAGCAATTCCCACGTATGGCCTACATTCACCCCTATTTCACAGCCCCAAAAGCCCACCAGTCATGTAGGCCACGTGAACTTACTGAGCATCTGAGACTGGACAACAAGGCCGCCAGGTGTCACCGACAACAATCAGGGGATCACAGGTAGGTCGCGTTGGAGAACAAGGTTGGTAACATCAGTATTTCATATGTCCCACACCATGGGACTGGGAACTGTGTGCTTGTCACGCCGCGTGGCCAGTGGTCCGTGGAGATGTGTCCTGTCACTGATTTATGTTGACGTTTGTTGTCTTCTTGGCACCGCAGAGTGAGTTGCCGTGGATGCCTTCCTGAAAGACTGGACCGTTCCTGCCACGACTGGAAGGGATGGACGAAAGACTTATGTCCTGGTGCCCAAACACTCCATGTATGAAATACCAAACCATCCATGTATGCAATAGATATAACTACGTTAGGGTTATAAATGGGGCATATGATGGCGTGCGACTATTCCATACATGGATGGTGTGGGTGTATGCACACAATGACATTGACCCTCAACAAGACCGCCCTGTGACTGGCTGGTTGACCCTCCACATCTTCTTCTAGTTATAGTTCTCTATCCTCACACCAAGTCTTCATTCACATGAACACATGCCCCTGCAGTCATATCCATCCCTTTCCCCACCTGATCCAAGCTCCGTTCAAAGGACTCCACCTCCGGTGCCAGCCGTCGCGCCCCGTGCGCGATCAACTGCTGCAGCAGCCGCACGTGTCCACTGTGGAGTGGACGAGGTGGATGCAGCAACAGGCCGCCATAGACCAAGCGGTCTTCCTGTGAGGTGTTTTCCCCACTGGATCTGGGCAGCAAATATGGGGTCAAAACCTGGAGCCCTGTCCCACCATGTCGTGAAAGACCATCCAGGGTAGGTCAACCGGTCGGTATCCTGGTCTTGACCCACAGCCACCTATTTCTTATGCGCTTCACAAATGACACAAGTGTCTTGACAAAAACTCCGCGACCAGACGTTGCCAGGTCCAATCACTGCGCGCAGCGGTTTCTTGGTTGCATCAAATCGATATTTCTTGGCGCTGCGAAAAGGTAGCTAGTGGCAAACACAATGGCACGTCCACATCCCAAACCCTTTGATTGAAATTCTAAGTCGCAAATTCTGGAATTTTCCAGAAGCAACGCCATCTTCATCTGAATCATCTCTCGACCCACTAAATTTACATAATATATGTGTAAGATGTGACGAAACTTTGTTTGCATAGATCAACTGATACCCCCAAACAGCCTAGAGATGAATGTCAATGACCTACAAAGCAGAACTTCATCGAGAGCTTGTATTGAGAACATGTCGCACCGATTCAAAGAATTGTAGTTTCTATCTTCCGATTCGATAAACACATCATCCAGGTGCTGTCCAGTCCCTTCCCATATGCTCGCACAAAACCACAATCAATCGTATTGACATAGAGACATAGACATAAAGGTCTTTTGTGGGAACCTCGTTCAACCTAATTGGAATGCATTGCTGCATGGTTCTGAATCATTATGGATAATTTGGTATGTTTCGAGATGGTGTGACTTCCTTAATCTCCCTTCCACCAGGTGGGGTGTGTGGCCACCCACACTGGCGATGGATCCAAACATGGAAGCCGCCTGCACAGGGTAAGCCCTTCACAAAAAGTCAAACAATACCTCGCACTACTGTTGATTACCTACCTCATGTAAGTGCCTTATCTTATCCTATAATCCTATCTTATAACTGATCCTATCCTATCCTATCCTATCTGTCTATAGATCATAAATCAATGAACACAAAAACACGTGTCCTAGATTCAACCCCCCCCAAAACAATTCTTGAGTCCAGTCCTCACCTCGAATTCCTGAGAAAACCATCCCAACCACCACGACATCCCACGCACCTCTCGGGGCCAAAACCGGAAGGTGGTGTCCTTGGTTCCGACGGTCGACCAGTCGGCCTGGTTTCGCTCTGAGCGACCCTCTGGGTCGACACGAAACCGAAGGAGGCGTTCACTCAGAGAACGCACCATCCTTGGGTCCCATTAAGAAGGATGATCAGGAATCCACATCGTTTTGGAAGGCCTTGGACAATTCATTGTGGCATCAATTCACCTTTTTGTTCAGGCTCTGATAGTCTATACCTGGATCTTCAAACGGCACAAACTTTTGCCGGAAGCATTTTTTAGTGAAAAGACGCCGTAATCAAAAAAAATGCCGTTTTATGGGTTGTACAAAATCCATGGACGGGGAAAGACGCCGTTTGGACGCCCAAAGACGCCGTTTGGACGCTTAAAGACGCCGTTTCTTTTTGCTTTCTGCCGGCGTGCGCCTCGTCACAACAAAAAACGCCGTCTTTGGAAAAAGACGCCGTAACGGCATTTTTTCCTGAAAAGGCAATTATTTGTGCCGTTTCGAAGATCCAGGTATATAGGCACAGCTCACCCGAACTCACCCAACTTCCACCCCTCACCTGAACTGAATGACCCTGAGCTCACGGCCGACCTCACTCCAAGTCTCGTGAAGCAAAAGGCGAAAGGCACTGGTGCCGCGATCGCGGAAGGTGGAGGTCCCACCGCCCAACATCAAATAACCTGACGCAGGCCAGGCTCCAGGGTCGGTTTCGTTGAAACAAGGTCTCACTGAGGTGGGTGGGGTAGGTGCCCGGGGGGGTCCCCAGCTTCTGAGAAGACTGGCCCCATGTTCGGACTTTTAAATAGAGACATTGGGTGGAGTTGTGATTCCGATGACCGTGAACTTCGAAGACCAGAACACAGTGTTTTTGTTTTTAAACGGAGTTCCAAATCGAATTCCAGTGGGATGTGAACCAGTGTGATGTGAACTGGGTGATTCCAACTGAGAAGGTGGTTGGATCCAAAGGGATCCGCTAAGTGCAGTACAGTATATCTGGTTCAACAAGAAGACCTTGGGACACAGCAGTATCCCGCAGTTTGCAGGTCATCTTTTCCATTTGCGGGGGTTGATCTGGTAGGTGACAACCTCTAGGTCCCTGAAAAAGTCCGCCCTGAAGTTCCAATCCTGTGGGGCAGGAATGAGTACAAGTATACGTGAACTATATGACTACATGACAACAATGGACTACACTGATATTAAATAATATATTGCCCAATATTGCCCAAACCACACAGCAAACTTAAAACACCGACTTTACCATCTGTTTTGGGGGAGCTGCTGAGAACCACCTGGCCTCCACAAGGAGAACCACTGGGATCTTAGGATCCATGAACGCTATAAATACAAAGGGCTTTAAATAGGCTATAGGCCTACATCATCCTATATCACGTAGATTGGCCCCCCTCCCTCCCATCCCCAAACACAGTACAAGTAGGTTCGCCTTCTTCGCATTTCCCCTCATCCCTTCCAATATGATCCCTCCGCTTGACTTTCTCATGGCAACTGTCATCCCCTTCATCGCCACTGTGCCATCCCAGTAGCATTGGCTTTGTGGCAACGCAATTTCACTCCAGGCGTGCGTCGGGGCTTCAGTGCCTCGGTGCGAGTGATGCGTCGAACGATTCTGCGACAGGGCTCATCCTCGATGGACGTCGTGCAGGGCCACCGTTGTGGATATCGTGAACATGATGTGAAACCGCTCATGACCATGTTGCGAGAACGGATGACAGTGGGAAACCGATGTTGGCACAACTACCGATAAACTTGCAAAGACGATGGCAACATGCCGCATGCGAGATCTAAAGGCGCTGTCAACCGATGCGATCAACGGGTAACGGGATGATACTTTTTGCATCAACCGATCCGCAGGACTCATTCAGTGAACTTTAATTCATGGCTATAGCCTTAGCCTTCCAAGACCATTTAAAAAATGGTTGACCTGGTGTTAGTTGTGGTGTTATATCCTTTAGTAAAACAATGGTTCTGTGGGATTCAGACCATTATAACATTGGTGGTTGGAAACTTGGAAACCTATAGGGATCATACTAGATCGTTCTTGGAGACTTCCCTCGGTCCTACATACCCCCCTCCTGTATCCGGGGATAACGAGTTGTTTTGCTGCATCCACACCAATTTATCCGCGGTGTCGAGGTCTTTCTTGGTGTTCTTGGTGTCAAGTACTGTCAAACCCTTTGTCTTTAGGGGTCCAGTGTCTGCGTCTCAGTCTCATGCGTTCGCTAGTGGTTCGCTCGGTTCGCTCCAAGCGGCATGGGGTGCATTCGCCCTCCAGTTGTTTCCATTCCACAGTGCCCCCCAAGCAGCCAAAGGACCCAAGAATTGTCCAACCAGCCACCTCAGCTGGGCACTGCCTGGAAAAACGGCAGCTTCATCAGACCCTCCCCCACTAGCGCCGGAGTTTTTTCAGTTGAGCACCCAGCAAGTATGCAGTGGGAACATTTGGTCCCCACACAATCAGAAACCTTCATCATGTTCCTACCATTGACTATTCAAATACTCCCATTTCACGCATTAGCTGCTCATTAGCCTATGGCACGCTCATTCAGTTGATCCACGTTGAGATCATCTACTGTTTACTATTGAGGGCCACCCCGAGGTAAGAGTGCTTTCATGCCATCAGAATGGATCATCCGAAAAAAGGGGATTGTGGGGGTCGCAAAGAATTGTAACCACTGATCGAAGGAGAAACTGAACCCCCCCACAAGACTATGATTCTAAACAATGCTTATAGAATCTTATAGACACCCTTTGGGTGGCGATATAGTATAAGTACAATGATGTATATTACAAAACAACATTATACATAATACTTAGCATATATACTGGTTCTATACATTCAAATATGGGATATGTTTGGGAACGATTCGATCCCTTCAGACTCTCCACCTTTCTCCCAATCCTGCCAGGTGACCCGAAGAAGCGGGGCAAAGGCAAACGGGAACCTGCAAACCCAAACGCGAGGAGACATGAGGGTGTTTCGCAGGATCTTCTTGGATGAGGCTTCTGCAAAGCACCCAAGCGCCAAATCAAAAACACTCCATGGAGTCTTTGCGCAACCACTACAGGTAGGTTAGAAGTTATAGCAATCATTAGCAATCCGAGCAAGAAAAGCCTGGTCCTATAGATGTGTCAATCTTCAAAAATAACTGCAGTTCCAGCATCTTCCAAGCTATGTCAGTCCTATCTTTTTTCGCTGTCAGTGAATCTGTCGGTGAGTCTGAGACGCCCGTCTTGAGTGAATCTCGGCACAGGAAGTCGGAGGGCTTCGCTTACAAAGCCATGGTCGCTTGCAGCCCCAGTCGTGAAATCCAAAGCGTGTAGCGATTGGGGAGTTTCATTCCGGGAAGTCCACCGTCAGGTAAGAAGCCTCGAAGGTAACAGCTTGCACAATCCGAAGCCGGGAGCAACAAAACAAGAACACAAAGCAAGGGATTTCCTCCTCGTGCCGGTGCGCGGGATTGGAAACCGGTACACCTGATCTCATCCTATATAGTATAATCTAACTGGACTTTAGCCATACCAATACCACTGAATCCACTGAGTGTAAAATCCTTAACAAAACTGTTGGCAAACAAGAAGCAGTCACGATCTGTACATGCCATTGGTGCCTGGCAATGTCCAGCTGACCAAATGCAGTAGCTCCCAGGGCGCATGCTCACCTCCTTGGAATAGTATCCGGATGCAATCCCAGGTCCGACACAGGCCTCTTTGGTTTTAAATCTGGGGCATGGCTGCCGTCGACAAAAGAGGAAATCTCCTCGAGCCTCCTCATGGGTTGGCCGAGTCTGGCTGTTTCGGAAGCACTTCTTCTGGGAAGGGCTCCATTCAAAGGAGCCACAGCCAGGTTCTTTAAGGCAGCGCCAAGCACAATCGTCGATGCTCTTGGCTGAATGCGTGTAGCCACCTGATCACCATCGTTCTAATGGATCGACACCCCTTTTTAACAGACTCCCACTCTCCTCATCTCTTCTCCCAGTCCCCCTTCGGACAGACTCAACAGACTCAACTCCCTTCCGCACCTGAGAATTGATCTCCACCATAAACATCTCCAATGACTTGTTCCCAGCCTTCAGGGCATGCTGAGGTGTTCTCTTCCACCTCCACCTTTGTTGGGCTCAGAAGATCAAGAATCTTAGCAATAAGGCCTTCATGCCGTTTGCCGGTCGCGTTGGTGGCATTTCGGCTCGCATTGCGAAAGCTGTGAGACTGGTTGGCCTCCATTTTCACAAAGCTGACGCTGAAAGGGTCCTTGCCTTAGACTAAGTGATGCTCTGTAGATTGAGCTAAGCATAAGCATGCAGGTTTCAATGATGGATTCTTTCAAAGGGGGCCAAATATAGGGGGGAAGCAAATCCTATATCTCACCTTGACAGCACAACAGTAGCAGCGTACATATGATATACCATATTCAATGCATATACTATGTCATAGTCATTGTTGAGAAAACACACACACAACAAAGAACGCAAACACACGCGGATAAATAAACCACAACTGTGCAATTCCTTTGTTAACAAGTCCATGTTGCCTAAGACTTCGAATTGAGAGGCAATCATGGGAAGACGGTCGTTGGAGTCCGTCAAAGTTGTCTCTTCCAACTCTTCAAGAAGAAGAATGGCCTTTCCTGTGGTCGACCCCTCAACTGCTGTCGCATTCCTCAGTGCGGAATGCGCCTGCGAGGAACTCGCATGCGAGTTCGCCGAAGCCCTGTGTTTGAGTGCAGTAGAAACAATCCGAGCTGATAGATTGACAAATAGATAGAAACAGGTTCCGATACAATTTGTACGTGGATATTCTCGTCACACAGACTCATGTAAAATAACAAAGCGGCAATTGATCACAACGAACAAGCCTTTCAAAGCCTGCGTTTGGTCTACATTGAAGTTTATTCCAAGCCTGAGAACCAATTCAAGGCATTGTACAGGACATCAATCTAGGATGGTCTATCTAGGATCTTGAGATGCTTAATAGGTTCGTTTTCGATATAACTATAGCCTGAAGATTTGTCTACAAACGACTGACGACTTCCCTTACTGCTGAGAGTCTGCACCATCGAAATGTTGCTCTTGGACACGTTTCCGCTGAGATTTGCAACTGCACTGCTAAGCTCGGCTGGACAAGTGCCGTTCGCATCGTTCTTTCCCTTCTCAGCCAAAAACTTCGAACTGTTTGAGATGTTTGACATATTTTCCAAAAACTTCAAGGAGGAGGCATTGTCACCTGCCAAATCTTCCAGGAAGTTTACGGAGGAGGCGTTGTCACCTGGCCGAACCAAAGTTCTAGCTGACGAATCACGCCACACAGCAAACTTTCTGTATTTTTACTACGACCCGTAGTTTGATCGAGGGTTTAGGGCACCCGCATTGAGCCACAATATGGTATTTTCTATGCGGGTAATGGCAGTGGTCATCTACGCCATCCACTCCGTGCCCTGTTCCATTGGACGTATCACTGCCCAACCTGCATCCGGCATCACTTCGAGCTCCACATCCTTTCGATCAGTCTCCACATCTTTCTCGCCCTGTGACTTGAAGCTCGGTTCGCATCTTTTGCAGGTCACAGGGCACCAAGCTTGGACCAATTCACCATAACCTCAGGGCAAGGCACTTCGGTCCTCTAAGGCTGTGGAATAGAGCAGTCATGGATACCCTGCTACCGCCTGCTACTCCATGATGAAAAAAAACATCAGTTCAACATAGTGTCTAAGATATTCTCTACAGTACAGATTCCCTGTGTGTAATTTATGTTCTAACCCCTAAAAAGAAAACTCGACATTGTGTATGGGCAACTATCATCATCACACATCGCGCTCATCTTCTCGCAGCTGGTGCCATGAACTTGCCACCGATCATCTCGATCCTCACACACCACAGGAGTGCCATCCTCGTCTCGAGGATTCTCTGCAGCGAAAGACATGACAACAAGGAGTGCCAAGGCTTGGAATGTACATGAAATCATGGCCATGGCTAATCACTGGGCACTCTTTGGTGCTCAAAACGGCACCGCGGCACAGCGCCACTAACGAACTGCTCACATTGAGCTGCTCGTGCAGAAAACCAACGCGGCCGGAGATTGGAGAAATCGAAACATGACACACTCATTGGCTAGGTCCAATGCTTAAAACTTCGAATGTGATTGCTAACCAGACTCAGCTGAACGTCAACAAAAGTTTCTATGCCTAAGCTCCAGTTTTTTTTGCTGGCAAGTCAGTCTATTTCCAGAACCATCGACGATGAAAAGTCGTTATATAATAAGAACACTGTGGTCTTGAGAACTATCCCCTTTTTGCACCAACCATTTTTATATAGACCACGTTCTGCTCTCAAGCCAAGAAGCAACACACACACACACACACCACGCAGCAGCTAAATGGCCTTCATGACCTTTTTGAAGGTGGCCATGCGCACGGTGGCGCCCGTGAAGTTCAGGGACTCCAATTCGTCCCGCTGCAGGGAGCGAGTCGGACCCTCACAGGAGCCGGACCTCGTGGAATCGAGCCGGACCGCGAGGGCGTGGGAGGGCAGGGGGGAGGAGATTCATGTGAGACTCGTGGGTCCATGTGGCCACTAGATGGTCTTTGAATCGTGAGTCGTTTCACCATTTGAAACACCCCATTGGTCCCTGAGGTGTCTCTGGTATGACAGGGTCACTGCTACATGTCCACAAGTCCAAGTTGTGAATGTGGGCACATGTTTGGGTAGGCAATGCTGGTCAGAAACGTTCTTGATGGACTATGATGAACTCAGTTGTGAAGTACAAGTGCCTGGTTGGTGAATTTGTATTAACATTGCCTGATCTTGATGGATTGTGTGGATCTCTAAGATTAGGTTGTAGCAGCCCAGTGTAAAATATTTGGAAGGGTTGGCCCCTGTCAATGTTGAGCAGCTTTGGATGTTTGTCTGGCACCCAAATCTTTCATGAGAAAAGTGTCATTGTGGGTAGTAGGGTTTTAGGGTTGGCCGCCATCAGTTGTGCGAACATTAACCATTGAGCTCCGTTCAGACGGTCCAAACCGTCCAAACACCGGCTGACACGCGCTGCGGATTGAAACAAGGAATTGCGGCCATGACTTGGTGGTGAGAACTCCAGAAACCAGTTTTAGGTTGGGCATTGGTCAACAGTTCTGTTTTTCAAGTATAGTATTGTAATACTATTACCGTATACCTATGCTGCTTATAAATCACTTTCTTGCATCATTTGCACACAGCAAACGAAACTCTATTGACCTGGTTGCAAATCCTTCATTGCCGAGTGAGGTGTAACCTGGAACCGGCCATCCACCTCTGCCGTTGCCCGTGCCGCGAGCGGCCTGCAGCCACAAAGCCATTCTTTGGACTTGCAGCTGAACCGGCCATCCACCTCGCCATCCGGCGACGGCTGAAAAGTGCTTCTAGCGAAGAAAAACCAAACCACCAAGTCATCCCCAACATACTAGATTATATAACTATAGGACTGGAGTCCGGAGTCCCAGGGATCAAACAAAACGATGAACATCCAACTGCCATGGAAAACGTTATCGTGGTCGTGTCTGTTCACGGGAAACCATGAAGTCACACACATATCTGGAAGATCCAAACGGGGGACTCCTATGGCGCTAGGGTGATAAAACGTGCGCGTTAAACAACTGCCCCACATCAACGAAAGCCTGTGGATGTCGAGAGGTCCCCATTATCAAACAAAGCGGCAGAACCGAACAAGAACTGGTCCGCCTCGCCTCACTGCAAAAGGGCCCTAAGGAGGTCATCTTGCGGAGATCTTCATTTTGACAAAAAGTGCTGAAAGGCAAGTTGAGGAATCCTCATTTCAAACAAGTCCTCAAGTCACATAAAAGCAGGTCAGAGCTTCTGGCTGGTTTTGGAAACTTGACAGCTTGTTGCTTCTGCTGAGTCTTAGATTCAGATTGACGGTTCATGGCTACTGGTCGCTGATGGTGGTTCCTGCTTGTGCAAAATCATCCAAATAAACAACATGTTCTGAGCTTTCTTGAGCAGCAATGCTGTGCGGGCTGGGCAAAGAGTCCACAGTGTCTCACGCGGGAACTGCAGTTACACCCTTGCACCCAACGAAATGAGCTGCAGCAACTGCAAAGATGTGGAATTGATGTGGCCAACTGGCTTGATTGAAGCTCCAATCAAAAGAAAAGCAATATTGGAGCTTGGGTGCGGTGCAGCCCAAAGCATGAAAGGAAGTCATAAGAAGTCATAAGTACTGAGATCGAAGGCGTCCGCAGTATCACTTGTCTTTTGTCACATGATCGAAGGCGTCCGCCAAAGGCATCCAGTAGGTCGAACACTTTAAGCGAGCGAGGGTTCTTTTGGTGGAGACGAGGAAAAGAGACACAACGCGGGAAAACCCTTCTATTCCACTGCTGCACCTGAACTAGCAGCAACTAGCACCGACTCCAGATACTCGTTCCCATCCTGTCCGTCTTCATTCGCCATCCTGTCAGTGCCCATCGACAAGTCACACGAGTCCAGCCTGCAGAAGACAAGGTTCCTCCAAACAAACGAGATGTTGCGCAGCGGAATAAACATCTTGTGACTCACAGAAAAATCAGTCTCTGAGTCAGAAGCGGGTCAAAAAAAAACATCTCCACTAACCCTTTCCAAGATTGTGGTTGCACTAAGACATTGCATTGAAGTGGACGATGACCCAACAGTCCAAGGTGGAAATCGCATGAGTGGAAACTACCCTCTGCTCCATTCTGCTCCTCTGCCATCACCTCCACTCTTCGGTGCATCACCTGTGCCAGAACATGCCAGAACCAGATTTAAAGCAAGGATCAAATACACTCCCTGGAAATCATGGAAGCGGACAACCACCTGTTTGAAGAGGAACATGGTCATCCAAGGGGCCATGTTTTCCACTTTCATGATTATTCCGGGGAGTGTGACACAAGCAACACCTCTTGGATGAAAACATTTGCACACCTTCTGATCCCCAACTATTGGCCACACTGTCAAATGATGTTACATGGCAGTGATTGAATTCCTTGCGAGACCTGTGATCCTTTGCCATTTGCAAATAAGTCCGCAAGTAACTAAGTATCCACGAATCATCACTGACTCAACCCGAAAGAGGAGTTGATGATGTTCCCCTGCAAGGCACTCCAAAGGAAACCTAGCAATGTGAAACCAAAAGAATCAAACAAACATCTTCACGATGCCAATCATGACCTCAATACATGCAGCCAGCTTCACTAGAGCTTTGCTTGCTGCCATTTCCTCGCACGATGTTTTGACTCAACCCTCATGCCTGGCGCCGGGAGGGCGGGTAGGGCTGCGCTGCCTGTCCGCCCAAAAAGGATCAACATCTCAGAAGGTCTTCCTGTTCTTCGTTCACAAAGACTGGATCGTAAACCTGGGCATGAACCACACCAGTGGACCCGAAAACACCTGAGCAGGGAATTCTGAGAGTGAATGTCGGAAGTTGAAGTTGCAGTATTACCTTCCACCTGACGCACCTGAAAATGCTCTCCTCTCAACACCTGAGATCATCTGGTCGAATGGCTGATGAATGGCTGATCATCTGGTCCAGCCGGGTCCCTCCGTGCGAAGCGCCGGCTACTAGGAGCAAGGATGCTACTAGGGGCTGGCATCGCTACTAGGAGCAAGGACGCTACTAGCAGCTCCTGGCCGTACTACTAGGAGCATCCTTACCACTAGCAACCCAGCAAGGCAAAGCCCCGGCTGGCAAAGCCGGTCCGGCAGACAGGCAGGGAACTGCGGGAGGCTCCCGCAGCGGGCGTCCCGGAGCTGGGAGGCCTGTGTTCCTTTTTTGTTCTTTTGTTCCACAGATTGGGTTCAGGATGGTTCAGGCATCCAAACTTACGCCAATTTGCCCCAAACTATCCAACTATTTCCATGTGTGTGTGAGCTTCTCAAGAGCTATAGAATCTGAACTTGTCTCCTTCAGCTGCCCCTGCGAAACCGGTCGAACTGCATTCAACCGCCAGCTCCGAACCCCGTGGACTGAACCCCGGACCCCCACGAGCTGCTTCCGCGGCTTGCGCTGCTTCCGAGCCAAAGGGCGCACACCACGTGGGTTCGCCACATCCACGTCGCAGCTGCGCGACCATCCGTCGCAGGAGAGCCAGAAGTGCTCCACAAGAGATCCAGCAGTCAACGCTGTATGACTCGACTCTCAGAGCCAGCAGTCAAAGCAGTCCGACCTTTCCTTTGAGTCAGCGAGTCAACGCAGTCTCCTCTGCACACTGACCTTTTCGGTGTTCTTTTCCTTTTCTGGATTCTGGATAGTGACGGAAGCAAGCTACCAGCAAGTGTCTGAATCGAGCGGCGCAAGCGTCTGGGAGTTTGTTCGTGTTGCATCCTTTCTACAGGTGATTTCACACGCGCGCACACGCTGCACGCACTGCAGGCTTCAAGCGCTTCGGGAATTTCAGGTTCTGAAGCCGCTGTCGCCGATCTTACAGTAACATATTGCTTTTGCAGTGAAAGTGATAGGTGCGGTGATAGCTTGTGTGGTGACGCCTATGGCATGGGGTGATGGGTGATGTATGGTGATGTGGTGACGTGATTTGATTTGCAGGGCAGTCTGGTGTCCATGATCTCAAGACATCTCTACTTCACTTAACTTGGCAGTGAAAAAACTCGACTTCCTTCTGTTAGGTGCTAGAAATCTCCACATGTTCAAGACCTTTCTCTACCAACCTCTACCGTCGCTGTCAAAACACGGATTGCCAAACAAGTCGGAACATGTGTTCCCTCCACTTGGTGCTTCTGTGGGCTCCCTAGACTTCGGATCTCGCCGCTCGGCTCCCATGTTCCGTCCGCAGAGGAGGCTCCCATGGTGCTTGGAGACGACTCTTTGTTGATACACCCTGGAAGACTAAAATGGAACCTGAAAACCCCTGGTTGGTAGAGGAACATGGTCTTCCATGGGACCATTGTCAGGGTCTATGTTAGTTTTCGGGAGTGTAGATGGATCGATGTTTCTGTCAAGCCTTTGTAAAAAATGCATGCTTGCCTCGAAAAAGGGCCCAACTTCCTTTCGATTGGGGGGGTTCCAACCTTGTCACAGGGAATCTCCAAAGTGTCACAGGGAATCCCCAAGACTTTGAGTAGTGATGTTTGGGCCAGACCATGCTGTCCTTGAGAGCACCGGATCACGTGCGAAAGATGCTGGCACACGTTGGATCATGATCTCATCGTTGGATCTGGCAGGCCATCCTCACAGTGTCAACATAAACTGTGGTTCGCTCAGGTTGTTCTTCTCTGCACAATGGTGCCATCCCTGCCGCTTAAGCTGATGGGAACTTCTTGACCCTCCTTAACCCTCCCCCCTTGCTCAGGTTCTTCTATCACTTCTATCCCACGTCCGCCCATCCATCGAGTTATAGTTCCGGGCCTTCAGCCTTCTTCCAAGCTGGCGTCGGCCGGCCTTGCCATCAATACACGTCGTGATCCCGCGTCTTGCGCGACTGAAACGGCCACGCACCATCGGTTGTTAAGAAATAGCCGATGGCCTGGGAGAAAGGTTTCATGGCCCAGTGCTGTTGTGGTCACATGTTCCCGAAAGTACTCAAGAATGCAGGATGGATGTGAACCCATCATACTGTCCATACCAAACAGTTTACACACACAACTGCTGGCAAATCAATTATAGCTTGACTCAAAGCAATGGAACACCACCATGCAGTGCTTTCGCCTGAAAAAAACGCCAACGTTTCTATGTCCCTCCAGTTCATGGATCCTGGATAAAACAGCTCCAGCAACAAGTCATACCTGGATCTTCCAACTGGCAAACTTTCTGTCTTTTCATCTGTACAGCCAGCCGAGAGGCATCAAAAAGGCAAGCATTCTTGAATAGCTGGAAGATCCAAGTATTATATTTATTGTATCATATTATATCCCTTCAGTCTATTAAGTCAACCTCCAAACCTTTCAGACACACTCGCCAGCGGTTTTGAGCACCATCAAAAGGTACCGAGGCTTGTTCGCCCAAACGGACACGGACTGCGGCGGAGCCGTTTTCCAAAATAGAAGTCATATACACTCCCCAACAAAAACGAACAAAAAAGACTCTGAAACAGGAGACCAATGCCCCCAACGAACTCAGGTGCTGCTGCAGGTGGTCCACAAACAACTCCTGGATGGTTCGGCCTCGTCCCCCAGGCCCCAGTGGAGAAGGCTTCCTCGGCCTCGGCGCGAGGCTAGGGACGACAGCGACCCACTGGGCGTCAGGTGGGGTTGTCCTACTAGCGTCCAAGGCCAGGAGCCCCTAGTAGCGATACCCTTGCTCCTAATAGCTTCTTGTTCCTAGTAGTAAGGCCAGGAGCCCCTAGTAGCTTCTTGTTCCTAGTAGTTTCCGATAATTAGCTCATGTCTCACTCAGATCGATTTAGCACAACAAGTATTACTTCATGGTTGCCCTTGGCGGAGGAATGATGACTCAAAACCAGGCCATATAGGATTTCTTAGCCACGCCATATTCATCCATGGCTTCACTCTTTCTATATGCCTACATTGACCCCTTTTCAACCACCCCAAGGTATAGGTATAATTATATATATGACATAATAATACTAAAATTGACTATATAAATATGCCAGTCCCGCTAGGGTGCGTTTGAAGGATATGGCTCTATTCACGCCGGCTCTGGGACACCCGACGGCGCCGACTTGGGCGTCACTCCCTGAACCTCCGAAGGGGCCTGGGCACCGACTAGAGCTGTAGCGAAAAACACGCCAAAGGTTCAAGACATGGTGGTGTTCCAGGTGAATTTGGGGGTCGTTTTGCCACCAACCAAGGCAGAAAACAAAGTGTCGAAGGACTCATGTCAAGGCTCACATGAGTTGCCTTCAACGGGTCAAGACCGGCCAGCCCGCCGGCTCGGCCACACGGCCACACCACGTGGGGCTCTGCACATCATCGGCCCCGTCGACGCGCAAACGAGTGAGGCCGTACCCTGCGGAACTGCATCTGCAAAACCAGCCAAGGTTGGCAAACATGTTGCATACCCAAACGCGAAGTCTGGACCCTCTCTGTTCAGGTACGGGGCAGAAACCCGAATCCTCTGGAGGGGTCTTTGGACCTGAACCAATCCCTGGTTTTGAGGGACCAGGAAAGGCCTGTGAACGCGTCTATTCAGATTGATAGCAAAAACTGACCCGGGCCCCAAGCTGTGTCCCTGGAAAAAGAGGTTAACCTCGTTCCACCCGTTGAGTCGGGGGAAACCTGTAAAACCAATTTTCAGGTGATGCACACTGACTGGGTAGAAAGAGGCAACTGTCTAGGTCCAAATACTAATCTGTAATTCCCAATCAACCACGCCCAAAAAGACATCTGCCTCCAACGAAGGAAAGCAATAGAGCAGTACATGCAGTCTACTTAGTTGTCCTATGTCTTCCATGGGATTTCAAAAGGGTCATCGGTCATCAGATATGGTTTATGTCAAGGGCAAGTGGATCTTCAGCCATTCTGCATCTTCTGGTTCTGCACCAGTGACTAGATGCCAAAGAAATCTCCATCTCACCCACATCTGCCATCACCCACATGTAAATCCCTATGTAAATCCGGCCCAAGGCCTTGGGAGGTGGCTTCCAATCGACCGGGATCTTGTTGGCACCCGTCCGTCGCTCCTGGAGATCAGCGGCTCGACGCGACTCGATGGGACGGGGTGGTTCAGAGCCGGTGCGAATAGAGCCATTCCTCAAACACACCGAGACACCACCAATGGGACTGGAATATGTAGTCCCTACATTGGGGTGGTTGAAAAGAGGTAGTGAATGAAGGCATAACATGATACGACAGGCATGGAGTGGCCAATGCAATGACACATTGTTTCGAAAAACAACCCAATTACGGCATAGCATGACACCCTTTGGCAAACCGATCCCATAGACCCGGAGGCCCTGGACCTGCTGAGCTGGAGACCTGCTGATCGATGACCAACCCGAGGTGGTGAACTGGGGTTCCATGTGGTCCTCTGCCTCTGCAGGGGAGTAGTTGGAATACCAGACTCGATATTAGTGGACCATACTATAGACCCTATAGTACTTGGTGTGCTGGGTGGCTTGATGCATGTTGATGAATTGCGTCGTCCTGTCGATGTTGCTTTGGTTGATGTAGTTCATTCCCATGTGATTTGGATTTAGAATGATTTAGATCGATCATTCAGCATGTGAGGAGACCACGAAGCACTTCACAGAAAAGAAGCCAAAGGCTCCAGGCAAACCCTCGGGCTGTCAACACCAAGTACAAGCGGAATCGACACCACCCTGGATCCTCAGTTGTTTGCCCAGTCGCCGAGACAGGCTCATGACGCGTCAATTCGGGCGAGTCAATTCGCGTGGCGAGTTCACTCACGCCGTGTCGGACATTCTCTCGGCCAAGTTTTCCGAAAAGAATGTCTCCAGTATAAGCCCCTTCCAGGTCGAGGACAAGGGACAAAATTTGTGTCAGGAAGTTGATCCTGGACCCAATTGGCAAGCGGGTCCTAGCTGGAATCCAGCGAAACGGAGCCTCTTGAATGCTCGAATTCGGCCGTTTTAGGGTTGGTTTCACGGCTGCTAGACAGCTGAGAACCACAAAACAAGTGGCCCTACAAAAGCGTCACAGCACCTGACCTGAATGTGTCAATGGCTCAATCCGTTAAGTGCACTGGTTTGCAATACTGGTTCAGCCACAGGCGAAGGGTCTGTGGGTGGACAGGAAGGCCTTTCCTTCCATGTCTCCGTTGGCAGGTGGACGCGGGGTTCAGCATGCCGGCTGCTTCAGCCCTCCAGTGCCTCTGCACTGCCAGTGCCTCTTGCAGTCGAATTAGTCCGCAGGAGGTGTCTGGTCTCGGTGGTTCTGTCGTGTCAGGTCGAAAAGCTGAACCGAAAAGCTTCTTGTGTTGAAGTGTTGAAGTCGTCCCTTTGAACTAACATCCACAAAAGGCTCCGATGGCCATCGCCCTGAGCATTCAACAAGCTTGCTCCGACAAGTCTTGAAGAAAAAACATGTATCTAATTACAATTCAGACTTCAAGGAGTAAATCCTTCGCGCAACTTCACCTTGCGTTCGCCAGCTTCGCACCACCGTCCCCGACACCAAAAGCGACACCAAAAGTTGTCTCGACGGTCGAGACCTTCGCCCCGGAGCCCCTCGGCTCCGTGGGGAGCTGCTCGGCGCACGTCGAAGGGAGCGCCGACGCATTTTTCGTCGGTGCCGAAAAACCCGGGGATTAGAGCCATCGATGGAGGTCGGTCCGATGGCAGGCATGGGCCCATGGAGAGGGTCCGATGTCAGATGCCAAAGAAGAGCTTTGGTCAAACATCCATTCATGGATATTCATGGATGTAATTCATCCATATTCATCCAATTGAGCCGGAAAAAAAAGGAACCATACATGTTGGCATCGCACAATTCCGGCAGATTGGCAATCAAAGTTCATGCTTATGGGCTTTTCGCAAGGCAAATCAAAACGACCACTCTTAGTGTGGCGTCTTCCTTCGCCTGCTCTGGTACCCATTGAAGACTGGAGCAGTTGGACTATATCACTTGCATGTGCACCGTCGCACCGTCCGCGTGTGCCCTTTGCAAAAGTGCTGGGATCTCTACTCTATACATCTCTATACGATTGACTCTACGACTCAAGCAAACATGTCTGTCACCCAGCCAAAAGAGATCGCTACATTGAAGACCGGTCAACCTGTATACACCCCGTTCTGTAGATTGAAGTATCCATTGCAGTAGATGGAAGTAGATTAAAGTAGCCTTATGTCTGTCTCCGTCTGAGAGGGGGGGGGTTGCCCAATCCTTTGTCCCCATCAGTTGACTTCGGTGCGTCAACCGATCAAACCACCTGAGACTCGTCCGCTCCTGAAGACCCATGATACACTACTGAAGATCATCCCAAGGTGAATCAGACTGACCACGGTGCACAAGTTGCCCATGCCGAGCCACAGCAAAACCTCCGCTGGAAGCAGCTGGAGAACTGAGGCACGGCTGCAGATCTGAGGTACAGCATATACTCCATGAAAGTGGAATGAGTATGGCGACAGTCAGGAAATCCTTGCAGCTTATTTCCAGAACCATTTGCCTCAATAACCTGTCCAGTTCATGTTCATGTATTCTTGTTCAAGACAATGTCTCAATCTGTGGTGGAGAAGCCTATAGTGACCTATTGTCACGACAAATCCCAATCCAAATCTGACCCCATGAAAGCCCAATCCAAACAGTTCTTTCCGTTCGGGACATAATGGAACAGCTTCATCATCGGATCATCGGATGCCATCCTAAAACATAGCGGGCAGTGGGTGGAAGTTACACGGTTCATCGTGCGGTTCCGGGCCCTCTAACTCGGCGAAAGTCGAGTTGAGCTCTCTCCAAAAAAATAGCTCTCTGCTCCCCACTGATCAACGGATGTTTTTCCTTCATATCATATATGCCAACACAAACATAGGATTTGAGGGTAGCTTGTATGCTTTACCTTGTCAAACAAAGACTTACAATAATCATCAAACACTTCCAGTCACAGATCATCCAGCTGCTTCCAGTGGAATCATTACAAGGCAAAAGTCAGTCAGAGGTATAGTTCACCTGCAGCGCACAGCCCAACACGTCTCGTGGCAGGATCTGCATCGCACAATGGTCGGGGTCATTGGAATACCTCGAAGTCTATATGTAAGCTGAGTCACAACACTCACTGAGTGATGCCAGGGCTGTGACATGCGGTTGGCCAGTTCTCTCGAACTTCCGTACGTAAATATGATGTCTATATTAGAGAGTCTAGACTCTAGACCCCACAGAAATCAAGGGCAACACAAACATCCAAACCATCCATTGCTTGGGGTGTTTTAAAGGGCGTCACTTCGAGCAGTTCGAGAACCGGCGTCGACCGTTCTTGCTGAAGGGCTCTGAAGATGCTTCATCTGAAATTCACTCCACGGATCAACATAGATCTGACTTCAGAAATCGGGCGAATGTCCTAAGTCTTAGGCCATTCTATGGTGGATTACTTTAGTCTATAGATCTTCCGCGTCCTTCAGCCTGGAATGGATGACCCTGAAGAGAGTGAGGCAGCCGTGCAAGTTCTGAAAAGCCTTGGTTTCCCATCCTGTTGCTGAGTCAAGTGGTATGTTGGGACCTCAAGACTGTGCCAACATCGGCTTCTACTTCCAGAGTTATATAAGGGAGCAGTGTTTGAGTCCAGAGCGAAGACTGTTCACAGGTGATTCACGTGTCCGGCATCACCGATTCATAGATGGGGCCCCAAACAGGGTGGCCCCTGTTTTTTTTTTTGTGTAGTTCAACAGTTCTAAACTGTTTCCCAGCGCATGGAGCTCCTTATGCAAACAAGTTAGGGTGTATAGCCACGACGAATCTTCCTTTGCCAGGTGTGGGCGGCCAGGCAGCGTGTCTATCGACTGGTGAACAAAATATAACACAATCTTTTAACAGTCGAAAACACTGTTTTCATCTGTTTTCCGCTGTTAAAAGGTTGTGTTTTAAACGGGCTGGACAATCATCCACCATCATCCATCCATCGCACCGATCGCACCCATCATTTTTGCTTAAACACAAATCAAATCTCAATCATCCACCCATCCTGCACCGCCACACCATCTTTCGCATGAACCCCGCGCCCCCTCGTGCATAGCACCTGCTGCAGCCAGTGCATTGCACCTGTTTTGGTCCCGTCCATTGACTGCAGGACACCTGCAGGGAGCAATGCACGACACCTGTCGCACGGGTAAGGGGTAGGTGTAGAATCCACCCGGGACACAGTTCGTTGACTTCTTGGTTTAAGGGAAAATCGGAAACCCTTGTTTTCAACCCCCAAACTATGGCTTTCCTGTAGATTTTCCCTTAAACCAATTCTGGGAGAAGTTCCTAAAGTGTCTGGAAGAAATATGTAACTGTACTTCCACTAGCACCCAGTGGTTGGGTTTCCCTTAAACATACTAGGGTGGCAACATGCGTTTCCTGCTATCCCTTGATATCCAAATACTAGCCCTGGCGCATCCACCACACCGACATAGACTGATTGTCATGCAAAATGAAGGTGATCAAGGCTCTGTTAGGCTTTGTTAGTTAAAGAGACATAAAGAGACCCCGCAGGGCCAGGGAGGCCCTCTTAGAATTCCTACCTCTTCCCTGCTCATCATCCCGAAGTGCTTAGTGTCGGCCTTTTTTGTCGTGTTGACTTGCTGCTGTTTGGTTCCCCTTTCACCCCACGTGTTCCGCGCCAACTCGAAGGTCACTTCTGCGTTGTCCCAATCCTCAGCTCGAAGCGATCAGCCAGGCTCCAAGCAAACAGTTGTGGTTTGAACATAGACCTCGGGAGTTGAACATGGACCTCTAGTGACTCTTTTTATTAGGGTATATATCTGTTACATTTCGTGGATATGTTTGGTCAGTGCATCCATAGTTCATTGATAGGTGCTGATTAAATGACCAAACATAGAAATCAACTACAGTAAATACCAACAACCTCGAGTATGGGCTGTATGGGTTCTAATCTGCAGCCCACAATGTTTTGCTGTCCTCCATGGTGGATATGGTATTTGTTGGAAATCCAGAAGATCATTATGGAAGATCGAAAATATGAAAGGTTCAACTTCTTCACTTGTCTCTCTTTGTTTCCAATATGGACCCGCACCCTTGTGGGAAGAGAAGGTGTCCAAAACAACCATGAATTAAACAAATAACATCCCAAAACACTGTAGATTACAGTGAAGATGTTTCAAACAGTGGTAATTACCCAGGAGGGTGGGGACCATTTCTTCCTCCCATTAGAACAGCGCAGAATCAAGAATCAGGACCTGGAAGCCCGGGTGACGCAAATCAACATTTGAAACCCAAGACTCTAGGCCCGTGGTATTGCTCGTGATCTGTCGATGGTAATCCTGGAGGTTGACACGAAGAAGAAGTCTCTACACGAAGAATGTCTACGGTCAGACCGTAGACCCTCAAAGTGACCTTTTGAATCCTTTTGAGATCTTAGGATGAGGACACTTAGGCCTGTAAAAGGGTCACTTAGAGACTCCAAACAAATCACTTTGAAGGTGCTGGTTCAGGTCTGCGTCTCAGGTTTCTTTGCCTTTTGGAGCTCAAATAAGGAGATGGGTCTAGGAGGATTCGTTTCGGCTTCCAACATCATGTTGACATATGTTGACTGTTGAGTCATCAACCCCTACCAGAATGGTTTTACAAGTCCATATGGTTCATATTCATCAACTGTACTATATGCATGTACATAATGCTCTCAAGCAAGCACGTTCAAACCGCCCGTTCGCTTTGCAGCGAGCGAACGCACCTGTAAGTCGAAGTGCGCAGGATAGCCAAACCTTAGAACTGCCAACTCGTGGCAGCGCTGGCATGTCAGAATCCATCATATGTTCAAACCATTCTAGAACAAGAAACAAAAGGTAGCCTGTATATCGTCCATGAACACCGGATGTTGCACAGGTGTTTGGTATCGAAGCAAGTCAAACCCACCGTTTTTCGTGTGCAAGAGCACCAGCCAAGGGGCTGGTTGGTACTGCCGCGCTGCTTGCATTTGCTGGGGTTCTTGGAACCTGTGGGCGGCTCGGCCACAGCGAGGTCGTGGATCCGTCAAGCAGTCGTCGACCGTCCTACCAAGCTAGCGTCCGATCTGGTGGCTGAAATGGAGACGACCTGGTGACGTGGCAGGTGGTGACCTGACCTGGTGGTGACCTGGTGCTGGTTAAGGTCACATGAAGCTTCACATCCGTCATCTAGTGCCGCAAACCGCAATCCATCTCATAAAGCCAAAGCTATGTATAAAGCTGCAACGTGTTGTGACGGTCTAAGGTCGGGTCAGTCTTGCCAGGACATATGCTGGCTGCACCAGTCAGGTGTGTGGTCATCATAGCCTTGGACACAGACCGAGCGAAACGACGCGAAACGACGCCGACGCTCCATGGATCGGATGAAGGGTCAACCGTCCAAGCCGTGACGTCCAGAATGGAGGGAACCGGCATGAACCGGCCGATAATCATCGTCTAATACGAAGCGGTATGACTCTTTTCAACCAATTCTTGGTGGCTTGGAGGGTATAGGTATAGTTAAGTTTATATGCAACAATTCAGTCGATCTTTGTTGCAATCTTTTGAAGAGAGCGGATCACCACCGGGATCACCATCTCGATCCACAGCCCAACCAGATCCGACCAGTAGCCGTCACCACAGCGGTTGGTGATCTTGAAGATACGGCAAACGCCTGGCCAGGCAGGCTTGCGGCTGCCATTGTCAAAGAGGTGTGAGACCCACGTCGTGAGTGCGAACCGAGTATATAACCCCTCTTTGGATGGAACTCCTGCATCTTGGTTTTGTTGAGGTCTTCAGCCCCCCTTTCCACTCCCAAAAGCTTCATCAACGCAGTCGCCGACTCCCACCGAAGCCCTCGAGCGAAGACTCGCCTGGCTTGGGGCTCCGTCCCTGAGTCGCGCCACCCGTGGTGCAAAGCTTGTAGCACTGTCCGCAGTTCACGGGGCACCTGTCAAGCGATGGCCGATGAGAACGAAAAGCTCAACCGGCGGTCTTTCGGGGTGTTTTGGAAAGTGGAGGCTTGTTTGTTGTTGATAGTATCATTGTCTTTAAAACAATGAGGAGCTTGGGATGTCTATAAACTGAGTTGTGCAAACAAAATCAAAGATTTCTTCAGCTATAGAGAAAGGACGTGGTGGTCTCCGGCGAATCCCATCGTCCAGAGCTCAATGCTCATGGACATGCACGAGTGGGGCGTCTCGCTGATTGCCAAACGACCAAATGGACCAAAAACAAAAAAACATGTTTAAAAGCATTTTCAGCCATCCACCACAAAGGGAGTTGGGCAAACAAAATATGTAGGGCTGGCAACCATGATTATATTATATATAGTTCAAATGCTCTCTGTCTGATTGCTTAAGCGTGTGCAGCTCTTGGCGCACCAGCTCTTCGCAGGATCTGTGTCCAAGTTGGCACAGTTCATGGCAGCGGTGTACTCCTGGCGCAGTTGGCGGAGCAGTCAATGCCTCATCCACTGTGAAGCCCAGAAGATCCTTGACTGCTCAGTGCAATAGAACTCATGTGGGACCGTTGATTCAAGGTGATTCATGTGGATTGCTTTTGAGACCGTCCAATTTGAAGTGATTCACATTTCATTCATGATGGGATCAATGCATGACTTAAACTTGCTCTTAAACTTAAACTGTTAAACCCTGAATCAAGATCAAAGACGAACCCTGGTCCAGCACCCACGCTGCTTCCATGCCACGAAAGGCCAACCGCGGACGTCGCATCGCCGTTGCACCGAGAACCGGTGATGACCAAACCCTCGTCGCAGACGTGGCACGCGTTCGGTCGACCAACGCATCGCTCCGTCAAGGTCCAATAGTCGTGTTCCACATGGCCACGGCCACCACAACCACAGGAGCCGCGGGTGGTGTCCTATGCGGCGCAAAGGGCGACACCCAGAATTGAACTCTGCGTGTCGAAGTGGGAGTGGAGCATATGGCATATGCATGCCATGTGGAAAAAAAACGCTGGGGTTTTGGGTTGCTGACGCGTCTTTTGCTGACTTACTTCGGACTTCCAGGAACTGATTGTCCGACAAATCAGCTCCTTGGCATCAGCTACGAGGCGTTTGACAAGGCTACGTACGCAGAGAGGGAAACACTGGTTAAAAAGCTGTTCTTTTGACATTGATTAAAAAAAAAAAACACGGATGCTGAAGATGTAGATATGATTTCCATGATGACATGAATGCTGGGTCTATTCTATTATATCTATTATCAGTAGCTCAGAAGATTATGATGGCGACTACAGGCCTTGTTCAAATCATAATTACTGTAGTGGCAATTGTTTACAGGATGTTACAACTCGTAGGACAGAACCACCAAAATACTATCTAGCTTCTAAGACTCTGTTTAGCTGACCGGCTGACCATGGCAATTGGCTCTCTCTTTCCATCGACTGTAAAGGCAATGCTTTGCGTCGATCGCTTCCTCGCGCACATGGTCCTCGTACCAGGTGGTGCTGGCACAAAGCTTGCCATCCTGGATGATGCCCACCCAGAGTCCCATCAGTGTCTAAACCAAACCTGAAATAGCACCCAGTACAGCAACAAAAACATATGGATCGTGTGCCATCTTCCACTATCCTAGTTGATGTTCATGTCTTTTGGTTCTTGATTGTTTGCCTCACTCTTTTTTACCTGTGCGCCAAATGTCTTTTGTTGGTTTTCGTGTGTCATGCGTGTCATGAGTCTGTCATGTGTCCTGTCTTGCCAGAATGCTTTCCATGTCTTGCGTTCTGAAGTCTGAGAATGACCTACTCGAGGCAGCTCAGTCGTTCTTCGAAAATCTCTGCTGTCCTTTTTGGGAGGGCAGCCCTTGCACTTGCTGTCCAAAGGAATGCGAGAACTTTTGCCTCGGCAATCTCGTGGTGGCAGAGGAGACAAATACAACTCAGAGATGTAAAGCTAGCAAGCTTAGCAGATCATTGCTCAGCTGTTAATGAATACTTCCCCTCAAAAGTGAGGATGTATCGAACTGGTTCAGTGGATATTGCTGAAAGTGCCTCCCAAACTGATACACACTGGACAATTGATGACCCCCTGCAGAGGTCCCGTGTTCCCTCAAACCTGCTTGACCCTTGAAAATGACCCAAACTGGGCTGCTGGAAACTACCTGGTGAACAGTCAACGGTGTCAACGTATATACACCTCTTGGTGCACTGGGCGTTTCTTTTGGACCGACGTCCACCTATTTTGGACACTTACCCCCTTGATCCCTTCCGACCTCCGCCAGGAACAGCCCCGGTCTTGTTGGATCCAGGCCACAACCTCCAGTGGGGCTGACCTCACTGCATTCGCCCACATCCCCACGTTCGGTGGGACTGGGGTGGGTGCCAGGGTGGGGGTGTAACTACATTCGTTTCGGATGTGGGCCAGGAGCCCAAACGGGTTCGATCCAGAAGGAACCCTCTTGCTTATGACTCGTGTCCCCATCTCAAAAATTCCCGAAGATCGCGAAGTGTCTCAGGTCATGCGCTCCCTGCGCTCTCCACCCATTCACCCATGTCATAGCGAGGGAACATTTTAATGCTGAACCTATAATTCTACAAAGTTACAAAGCACAACTAGACTAAACATCAAAGACCTTCAGTGATTCGAGATCGATTTACAAAACATGAGCGTCTGCCAAAACGTACTGCCAAGCAAAGGACATGATTCAGCATGGTTATCGCTTTTAAGGGGGCGTGTCGCTTTTGCAGGTTTTAGACACAATGTCAACATAGCTGAACATATCCAAAAACTGCGGAAATTGGGTTATCCCTTTTGAGGGGGGCCTATCGCTTTTGCAGGTTTTAGAGCAATTCCTGTTGCCGGTTGCCCCTTTATACCTCTCTCGCTGTTTATCTTATTCATGATCTTCTTGCTTCGTGTTGGAGGATCCGCACTCAAAATGCTCAAGACCAGGCCTGGCTGCCTGGCCCAGCCGGACGGTGAAGTGAGGATCCCGATGTCTTCCGATGAGCGAAGCCCAAAGCCCAGAGAAAGAAACCAAGAAACCCTGGCCCAAGCACTCTATGGACGTATTTGCCTACATTTGGGGGTGGTTTCTGGTGTCGATGTAGGTGCACATATATCATATATCATATATTCCGTACATGGAGCGTCTGGGATGCGTCTGGCAGTTCTTTCGAGTGCGTTCCTCCGTGGTGACTGGGCAGTTCCCCGACGTGACGCGGTTAGCTGAACCGGCTCGGCGGCACCGAAAGCACCGAGTCACTGGGATGGGTCCCACCCACGGTGCTGCTGGCGCGTTCGGCGCGGGCGCCGGCGCCGCTTGCCGGCGGCGACGAGGGGGGGCTCCACTGGTAGCTGGCCCTCCTGGCAGAAGTGGGGTTGGCAGGTCCGTCTCTCTATTGGAATACTAACAACTAATAACCATTCAGATGAGCTGGTTTATATATTTTAAGTGCAGGAGTTTCAACACTGGTTTTTGCGAAGTCTTGGTTTGCGTTGTTGGCACATGTTGGCATGCTTTGTCTGCTACAACGAATCTACTGTTCACTGCTCTGCCCCAAAGGAAACAGGGCTTGGACTGGCGTGTGCAGGTGGTTTTGGTGAAAGCAACCCCTATGTCCATCACCTGGAAACTGTGGGTCCTGTGGGCAGCCTCGAAGGTTGGAAATCATCATCTCATAACATCTATCATATTGCAAGAGTTGCCGAATGTCTTCCTGAGTGCTGGATGCGGTCATTCAAACTAATCCCCAAATATCCCCAGAATAGCATCTGGCTAAACGGATGCCAGGTAGGCACTTGTGGCTGTGGCACCAGGGAAATCAACATGCACTCCCAAGAAACCATTAGCTTCAATAAGTCTTGCGCAACTTGCCCAGCAATCCTGGTTATCCCTCTTATCTCCCATTGCCCAAGGCGTCCTCCGAGGAGCTTCCCAACGACGGCGGCTGCGCCTGCGAAACACGGCGCATAATGGTTGCTTTTGTCAGCTCCTGGTTGGAGACACCTACCATACGTACAATGGGTTTTGTGAGTGCAAAGTAGGAGGGACTCCACTTGAATCCGTGAGGGGGAAGGAAGTGGACAGGTGGACCAACCGCCCTCCACTTCCACTCATCACAGTGGTACAGTGTCTGATGTGGGCTGTTCCAACCGCAGGTCCGGTCGAGTCAATACTGGGTGTGCTTCAAGACTCATGGCTACACCTTTGAATGCTGGACCTGCCCAACCAAGTGGCCAACTCGTCAAGTCTCATCAGCTGAGTCTGCTTCTCACCAGCCCCGTCTCACTGGTCGTGATACACATCTTTTGGCCATCAACTCAGTTTGAAGCAGATCAAAGAATCTCCGAACATGGCGGCAAACATAGAAGCTGACTTCCAAGGTTTCAGCCCATCTTCCATCTCACCATCCATCGTTACCCACCCTTCCATGTGAAATGCAATGGATGGATGGATGGATGGATGGATGGATGGATGGATGGATGGATG
>CAXAMN010015891.1:721620-763621 GCA_963970005.1 Durusdinium trenchii | reverse complement strand
ATGGATGGATGGATGGATGGATGGATGGATGGATGGATGGATGGATGGATGGATGGATGGATGGAGTTTTCGCGCTCTTTCCTGATCTTCCCATCCATTCAGCTCACCACCCTCGCCTCCTCCGCGAGTCCCCAGGCTGCCGCCGCCGGGCGTGGCGCCGCCGGTCGCCCTGGCCATGGCTCTGGCGGCGGCGGTGGCACCAGTTGCCCTTGCACCTGGTGAAGTCGTTGGACGACCCTCCCGCTGGTGACGGATCCCAATGCCCTATGGATCCACATACCGAACCTGAGAAGCTGATTGGAGACTATTTATGTAGGCGCCAGAAGGGTCCAATTACCTTCTGAGGTTCGGTATGTGGATCCGGGATGGAACCTGAGAAGAAAGACCGGTGGTGGTCTTCGACCCATGTTCCCAAGACCAACCCGGACCGTGGTCTTGCGAAGGGTTCCATATTAATCTTACAGGGGAGTAAGAGGTTCGCGATGAGTTCGCTATGCATGAGATGCTATATGAGGTTCATGGCGCGCTTTCAGGTTCGGTGGAATGAGCTGGCTGTGGTCAGTGGAGACAAATCGGAGACAAGTTTGTATGTGTTTGTTGTCGGGGATGTGTCAAACATGAATGGAATATGCAAAGGTGAGGAAAACAAACATAAAGTGAAGCTCGGGGCTCGGGCCAGAGATTCTCAGTTCACACCCCATTGAACTGGGATAAGAATTGCTACGTAGGTGGATCATGCGGTCATCGAACTGAGCTCATTCCCAAGGTCAGCGGCTAGCCGATCATGCTGAAAAATAGTAAAATAAGGTCGGCTCTCAGGTGTCTATACGAATGGGTCGGGTTCATCGTCCAGTCTAAGACTGGCTGTTTACCAATTGTTTATCTTTTCCATTCATTCCATTTCATTATGTTCCATCTTTGGGTGTCCCCGCAACCGCATGGACATGACGGGGGCTTCACTGGTCTTCTCTTAAGGATAAAGACATCTCAGGGTAGTTGAACCGAACCTGTTCTTCTTGAAGGAAATGCCTACCACCCCCTTTCAATCCCTTTCACACCACCCACTGCCACTGCCTGCGTGTCTGCTTGCGAATTCTTCTTTAGATTATTGTCCAGGTTTCACGAGTGCAGCGCTTTGTGTGCTCTTCTTTGCGCCAAAATGGAATCTATTGTTGTCCCAAACAGTCCCCCGCGCCTTCCACCTGCACGTTTTTTCTTCCAGCCACGCTCCTCTCCTGCCTCTCACCCATGCAGCTCCAAGAAACCACTCCGCTTCACCCGCTACGGAGCTGCGCTCGCTGCGCTCCACGGGCGCTGCGCTGCGCAGGGTCAAGTTCAGCACTGGCAAGCTCAAGTTCGGCTTCTCAGTGCCTTCCGAACTCCTGGAGCTCCTGAGTTCGAGGAACGCTGGGGAGCGCGGGAGCTCGATGGGGGTGATGGTGTCAGCGCATATATGTTGACCGAAGACTTTGGCTTGAAAAGAGGTTAAGTCATGTAGCACTACAGGTCACTTGGTCATACAATAACACTACTCAATGAGGTGCAGGACCAGGTTGTACTGGGTTAGACTGGAACTGTAGGTAAAAAGTATAGTTATATATATATATATAGTTTTATTAATTGTGACACATATCACTACGCATATCGATACATATCGCATAGATGGAGTGTCTGGGTCTGTCTTTTTTTCGTGTTGCGTCCTTGCTTGATCGGTTTGATTTGCGAAGATGGGTCGCTCCCCGGCCCTCGATGCGATGGGGATGTGCCAATTCGTAATACAATTGAAACCGAACAGGGCCTGACTAGCCTGTTGGCAAGGCATTGATGGATCTCCTGCGAACGTCACAAGCGAAACACTTTTGGCGCAAGAGAAAGAAAGGTCGCTGAAAACGACCTGTCTTTCATTGGCCAGGAGACTGCAGCACCTGCACCGTCTGCTTCACGACCTGGATTTCCTGCCGTCCATGGACGTTCGAATTCCGCAGGTCTTTTGTTCCTCCGGCCAAAACTCTTGCCGTGAAAGGAACAAAGATTCTTTAGGAACAGAATGGCCTCGAGCCACAGTCGACTGTGAGACTGTGGCAGTTCCGTTCTAGAGCGCCGAGCCTCTGTGATCAATAAGCGAGGCGAGACAAACTCGACCACTTTCCGGTCTCTCACGGCTAGACACTGTAGGCCAACGTGACACCACAAAAGATATAGGGTACGGCTCGGATCAAAAGACCACATACGACTGCTGCAAAATGTGCAAATGTCGCTTATCTATTTGCAGTCCTTGGTCTGGATCTGTGTTGATGTTGTTCTCTACTATTTGGTATGACATTATTATGTCCTCTTCTATTTCTGTGATGCCAGATTGCCCAAAAGTGTGTTGCGAAGGAAGCGCTTCCTCACCGACTTACTCCCCAAATTGGAAACCAAACGCATCAATACTGCCATCAATCTCATACTCAGTAGAATACACACTACAAAATGTATACTCGTACTGACTCATCCAATGGTCCAAATGCACAACCTCACACATCTAAATCCCAAGACTTCCAACCAGCTTCATCTTGCGAGCGCCGCCCCCACCCGCACCCGGATGCTCCAGCACGCTCCACGCTTCTGCACCGCATCCCGGACCGGCCCGGGCCTCCGGGTTCTGCACCGTCACGGGGGTCACGGGGGTCGCGTTCCGCCGCTGCAGTTCGGCGAAGGCGCCTCGGCGGAGGTGTCCCGGAGGTTGCGGTGTGACCGGTGAGTGGGTGTCCTCTGAACGGAGCTTTTGTTAAGCCCAGCTTTTTCCAAACCGAAGTCACGGAAGATCACCGCCCAGGCAGGGTTGGGTTGGGTGTGTACCGAGGGAGGAGTCTGTCGGCATGGTGACCGGCTCCCCAGAAATGTCCGATGTTCCCACCCAAACAAGAAACTCGGATTCTAGAATGCCTTGAAAACAACACATCACACAATCGATCACTTAAGTCTAATAAACAACCAGCTTGTGTCAATCCTATAAGCTTAATAAACAAACAGATTGTGTCATAGGATTCAAACATGTTCAAACCTTCCCATTACATCAATCGTAATCACTATCAACCCACTTTCAGGGGGATCATCGCAAAGGCTCGTCGCACCGCCGGAGGCCGAGCATCTGGTGTTCCAAAAGTTCCGCGCCCGGCGGATCGGTGCGCTGCTGGCGGCGGATCGGTTGCCTGTTTGGAGACCGGAGACACCATTCTTTATGAGAAAAGACTGGTACCTGGTACCTAGTATTCATTATATCTATTCTGGTACCTGCAATGAGTTACTATTTGACTTTCATATTATTTTTGAGAAACAATCATCACTGTCACTCGTTGCATGTGACAAATATCAATGTGAGAAGCCACAGGAGTCTGGTACAAACCTCGGCCAAATCGAAACCACATCAATCTTAAGTCCTTTGCATCCATTATTATCTTCAAATATCACCTAAGCCTCGTTGGATGTCGCATCCGCCTTCCACTCACGTTGATGCCTCCGTGGTGCTGCATGCCTCCTCCTTATGCGTGCCTTATGTGTTGCAGTACCTCCTAGGGCTCCAACAGTCGTACCTCCTCAGGTATGGCTGGACCCTCCTGGCATCCACCCACCCCTGTCCCACCCACCTTCTCCTCAAATGCTTGGAGCCCTACCCTGCGGACCGCCCCGCGGACCGCTCCTGAAGGCGAAGGAACTGCGGTGAGGTTGCTCCCACGCAGTGCAGCCTCACCTGCAACGACCTGCAGTCGAAGGATCACGCAGATCCGAAGGAACGCAGGGTCCTTCTTTGGGTAGTTGAAGGACGTCGAAAGCAACTATTGTTCTGTATTTCTACATGACATAATATTTCTTAGTATGAGATTTGGTGACAGGTGTCACCTTGAAAGGATTTGTCTCACCATGTTCAACTCTTCATTCTTTTGAGGACATCAAGTGCAGCGCACCGTCACCAAAGATAGCCAAGCAAGATACATGGACGGCATGGCGAAATGCTTCCTTTGTTTGATACCCTTCAGCCGTTGATCGTGAGATGCACTCACCGCACGTAGACCTGAGGGTATGTTGTTCAAGTGACTTTTGATGTATGTGTTGCTGCGCAAAGGCTGCGGGAGCCAAATAGACTTTGCAAGGTTCTACCCATGCAAATGGCCCTTTCGAAAGGAAGTCGACTATCAGTACATCTTTCCAAGCTTATTTTTTTTGACATGAAAGCCCAAGATACTATAGGCTACCCACTGCCAAATCATGCGGGGGCACGGGGACACACTTGAGTTTTGAGACGATGACTTTAGGCTACTTTGGTGACCTTTGAACAATGGCCGATGGTGAAAGGCAGGGAGAAGAAGGAAAACACATGAGATGCCGCACGGGCTGGGTCTCTTCCGATCTTACCCTCTTCTCCCCCTGTGTCACTTGGGTATGCTTTCAAGTGCCACTGGGTTCGCCGAATATTTTTGTCCCAGACCATCCATGTATGGAATAGTTACCTCATGTGACCTACATTAGGGCCATACATGGGGTCATCCATGAACATAACTATTCCAGTCCCATGGATGGATATGGATGGTCTTCTTCATCTCCAAATGCCTCCACCGGGGCCTCACCCCCTGCGAATGGCCAACTCATCCACCACCGTGATATGACGGTCGACGCAGGATCGATATCGGTCGGTCCTTGGGTTCACCACCTGGCGAGACGGCCAACGATGTGTCCTTTTTCTGGGGTATCCACGGTATCTTTGTTTGACCCAACAAGAATCAATGGAAGATTGTGATAGTGATATATAGTTCTTTATGAGAAAAATAAGCCGTATCGCAAGCCTCTGTACATTTGTCTTGCCTTTTGCCACTACCCTGAATTGGTGCTTTACTCTTGGCAGTTTCCCCGACAACACCACTCCAGTTTCCGTCCCAATACCACTCAATCAAAATGCCTTTCCACTTTAACACATCTGGAGGCCGTTGACCCCGTGCAGAAGGAATCGCACAATCCGGGAATTTAGGTCGGGAGAGCGTCTCTCGGAAGAGCGACGTGAAGGCAAGGGAGTACAGCGAAGCGAGAGCAAAACGACTCAAACAATTGATTCCTCACACAAGGGATGCCCAAACAAACAGTTTCAGGCTATATGTCATACCTATACGATTTTGTATAATGTCTAGAAATATGCATAATAAATCACTCTGAGTCGAAAAATCAAATAAATCAACCTCTTCTCTTCCAAAAGGAATCTGATTTGCAAAAAAAAAGGGGACCCAACATATAACTCTTTTGCTGTCGGATTGGCACGCATACCACCTCCTCGCCGAGCTTTCCATCCATCACCTGCCGAGCTGTCCATCCGTGTCTGGGATGCCTTCGGAGGTGAATTTACAGCATCACTTTAGTTTTGCAGGAAAGTTCCTTAAGTATCCCTAGGGATCCAGTCGTACCGAACCTCAGGTATGGTGACGTGTTCCACGTCTGACACACCAGTTCAGGATGAACATTGAGCTACCAAACGCGTAGGCCATGCAAACAACACGCAAGGCCATGCAAGGCCATGCAAAGTGCAATCTCAGTTGGACACCAACACCACCACAAAAATGGATCCTGTCGCCACGGAGATGGTTGTGATCAGGCCTCTTCGCTCCGGCTTGGCATCAGACTTCCACTCTTTCTGCCTTATTAGGGCAAGACAAAACGGGAGACATCCGCGGCTTTGACTGGCAAAGCCAGTAAAACACGCAGTTTTGCGTCATGTCTTATTGGACCCATTGGCGGAAATAAGTTCCAACATATATATATATATATGGATTGTAACATCATGTTGACCTTCACTGAGCTGGGTCTGAAAGACACCATCCAAAAAAACAAAGACACACCTTCAAACCTATTCATGAGAAAATGCTGCTGTACCTGGCGTTCTGACATACCCTATGGATCCACATACCTTCTGAGAAGGTGATTGGAGACTATTTATGGGTTGCGAATTTATTTCTGATTTTTTTTCGTTTTTATTATATTTTTTTTTTTTTCGGTTGTTTTCCATTGATTATTTTGTTTTTCCTTTTCCCGTTTTCTTTTCCCTTTTCCTTTTCCCTTTTCCTTTTCCTTTTTCCTTTTTCCTCTTCCTTTTCCTTTTTCCTTTTCCCTTGTCCTTTTTGTTTTTCCTGTTCCTTTTGCCTTTTGCCTTTTCCCTTTTTCCTTTTCCTGTGTTCTTTTCTTTTTTCCTTTCCTTTTCCTTTTCCTTTTTCCCTTTCCTTTTTGTTTTGACTTTATTTATTTTTTTCTCTTTTCCTTTTGTCTTTTGCTCTTTTCATTTCCTTTTCCCTTTCCCTTTTCCTTTTTCTTTTTCCTTTCCTTTTGTCCTTTTTACGTTGTCCTTTTCTCTTTTGCTTTTTGTCCTGTTCCCTTTTTTCTTTCCCCTTTTTTTTGTGTTGGTTTGCCTTGTTCCTTTTTCTTTACTAGGAACAAGAAACTGCTAGGGTCTTCTGGCATCGCTACTAGGAGCAAGGAGGCTACTAGGGGCTCCTGGCCTTACTACTAGGAACAAGAAGCTACTTGTTTTTTGATGTTTTCCTTTTCCTTAATTCCTTTTGCCAGATAAAAAAAAAAAAAACAATGCCCTCAAAACCATGGACATGCTTCCTTCCTTCCTTCCTTCCTTCCTTCCTAGCAGCACCGCTTTGAAGCAAGGGAAGCCAAAAAAGCCACAAAAGCCAAAAGCCAAGAGAAGCCACCAAAGGCCAACAAAGAAACAAAAGCCAAAAGCCAAAAGCCACCAAAAGCCAAAAGCCACCAGCAAAAACAAAAAAACATCCAAAAACAAAACAAAAAAACATCCAAAAATAAATACCCCTCCCTATTTATGTAGGCTTGAAGGGTCCAATTACCTTCTGAGAAGGTATGTGGATCCATAGGGATAGGATTGATTGTACCGGCTGATAGTCTCAAAGCTGGCGCGTCGGGGCACGGCTGCTGCGAGTGCTTGCAAGCTGAGCAAGGTATCGGCTCCCTCCAAGAAATATGGAAGGGGACAACCCTCTGTTTGGCATTCGGAAATTTTCACATTCCCGGGGACATGCCATCCACTTCCATTCTTGTTGGAGGGAGAGTACTTATATATTTATACCTACAGCAGTGTGGTGCGTCTCCATACATACTGTAGCGTGTCTGGGCCACGTCTTCACGTCTCGTCCGCCTGAAATCTGCCGAGGCGTCCGGACCGGACAGGAGGAGCCTCGTGTCGGCCTCCGGCCTCTCCTATGGATGAGCATCCGGATTGAGGATCGTTGAGGAATGAGTAGCGTTGGGACGCGGTCGTTCGGTGGAGGCCAATCGCAAGCAGGTTGGAGGCCATCGCTACTAGTGACAAGAAGCTTTGAAAGGAAATGAGAATCGGGACGACCAAAAGGGGTGGTCATTCACAATCGAAACATAAGTACTCACTTCGAGAGGGGTTGACCATGGTTGACCACTGGATAGGATTCGTTTGTAGTGTGGGACTATCACATCTTCAGACATATTCACGTCCCAGGCCAATTGCCAATCACCCTTTTGTTGGCCATGTCATGTTCGGTGAACACCAGTCTAAACATGCTAAGCCAACCGTCTGGGGCGAGAAATGACCCCTCTGCCTTGCCCTGGCGGTGCAAATCCCAACTTTGGAGAGCCAACATTCAACAGCCAAATCCGGCACAATCCACCCAAAGGAACGGGAGCATGATCAGCGCACAGTCTGACAAATGTCTTACAATATGCTTAACACTAAGTGTAGTGTTCTTTTGTTGTGCCCAGTCTGGCTAGAAACAATGAAGGAACCAGCGACCACATTGCAAGAAGAAAAGGAACCTTCTTTCAACTCACATCAGCCGTGGCTTGGAACTTCTCATCACTTCTCCAACCTTCCCATCCTACGAGCAAGATGCAAGGCCTCTAATTCAACAAACAAACGTAAAGAAAAATCCCAAGCGCCAAGGGCCAAGGACCCACCACCACAACGGGTCCAGTGACCCGTCTCCCTCGGCCGAAACCCGGTTCCTCTGGAGCTGCCCCACTCTCGCCTCGTGCGTTCGAAACCACCGGCGAAACGTGCCACCACGCCGTGCCGTCGGATCGGGTGACGTACGCCGGTCTACCGCAGGGTCTGTGGAGCGCAGGGTGTGATGAATCAGACTTTCTGGTGGAATCCCTCAGACTTTCGGCCAATCTGAACAAAGGAATAGAGATGGAGCATCTCTTTGAGAGTCTTTGCCATAGAGAGTCTCAATCGGAAGCAAGCTTCATGGCTTGCTTTGACGCCAAGACACGGTTACGGATTTCCCAGGGTCAGTCTTGCACCACCCTGTGGCATGCTTGTGGCAAACGTACAGCATATATGTAGCAGGGCTGCGGTTTAAATGATGGAAGCTTGAGTAGAGCATGGTGCAAACACCATTAACAGGTCATACGCCCACCCACACCAAGGCAGGCAACAGGAGGGCCGCCGCTCTCGGCAGGCCGTTGCCCTCACGGTTCACCGGGACCCTCACTGTTTGAGCAAGAAAAGATCGATAACATTTAAACAAAGAGATGCCACAATACGCCCATTCTGGTCTTCTCAACGTTCTTGGCCATAAGATGCCATAGGGTTATTACCTTGGTTTTGTGCTGGGCTGCTGTATGCTTGCTAGCATGATGAAGGAAGTGAACCTTTGGACGAATCTCCTTCAGTTTCCAGAAATCATGATAAATTGTTATACATTATTAGAATCATTATCTATATATTGTAATACTGTATAATACTGTAATACTGTATAATTAGGATGTATCAGAATCTATAGTGTGTGAAGATCATCTAATATATCCTAATTTATGTAGTATATGATTTATATAACTGTAATAATCTCAATTGAGTTGCTGACCAACTGCCATGTTGCACACGCCCACCCAACTCCATCCAGGGCCCGCCGCCGAGTGGAACCACCTGATTGGCCGGAATTGGAAAGGGACGGTGTCACGGTGTCCCCAAACTATGTTGGTAGAAAAGGTGGCCTGCAGGTGGATGATCCACTCTCTTCCTGGGTGGGTGAGGATGTGTCCTTGAGGGCCACCTCTATGTGAAATGGATCTCGGAAGGGGCTCAAGCTCACGGAAATTCCAAGATGTTCTTGGACAACCCCTGGGATGTTTATGGAAGCAACGGACCCACTGACACAAAATGGTGTGACGTGGAATGGCAGTGCATAAAACGGAAATGCACAACAGATCAGTAGTGGATGTATTATAATATATTACTACTGTAACTAGTAACTACGTTTATTCAACAGGGAATCCTTTGACTCTTGACATCTTGTCAGGATCAACAATGGCATGTCGGGCAAAGAAACACCACAGGCCCTTTTTGGCCTGAATTCCTCTTGATTGAATTTCCAAGCCGAGTGGATGTCTGGTTGTCCACACCAGTGGTCTTCACAGTGAATCCTGCCAAGTCGGCTTCGGCACCGTTCCAGGCCTCCTCGTCGAGTCCCGCCACTGCTGCGACCTGCGTGTGGACAAGATGCAAAGTGTAGACTGGTTTGTTGGAACTATGTTGTGAGAAGCTTTTGCTGTTACAGTATCTAATATCTACAAACCGGGCTTGTTCCATAAGAACACGTTGTTTTGACACTCGACACTTGACCCACAGCGAAATGACCGCTTCTTGTCAAGAACAAACCACAAGAAAAGCAAACAAACGCTACAATGGTCTTGTACAAATGGCCTACTTTACAGACTCAAGGGAACGTACCTTCAGTGCCAACAAAGATCCTTCTCGTCCAGCATCACCCCTTCAACACCCCATTGCGCCTTGTGTGCTCCCTGCGTGGAGCAGACATGAGAAGCTGACACATTATTCGGGCGTCCTTTCAACTTCCTTCCTTCAGAAACATAATTTTGGATGCGGTTTGACACAGGAACTTCCAGAACCTGAACACCAGGTTAATTGTAGAAGGGCGGTTCAGGTCAACCACCCAGCCTGTGACTAACCCACTAGCAAGAATTGGAGTTGGGGTCATCCATGAGGCGCGCTACAGACCCATTTTCCGCGGACCCACAAGGGCTCTTAACTGGTTTGGGGCCAACGCACAAGGGAAGGCAAAGAGGTTGAGCTAGAAATATTGTTTAGGGACCAGGAAGAGTTCAGAGCTCAGAATTCACATGCTAAACATCTAGAACAGTTCAGTAGTTGGAGCGTCTTGCCCCAGAACCATTGCTTTGCTATGTTGAGTCTGGCTATGTATCTTAAGAGGCACCCCCGGCTGGAATTCTTGGAGAAGCAACCTCACACAAAGTCAAAAGCATGGCTTTTTGGGGCCTCAGATTAAGGTTTTAAAGCAAACGTATCTCTTTATTTCTGGATAATTCATCTATGTGTCGCTGCTTTGTACACTAGCCCAACATCCGCTTGGACGATCCCCAGTTCCCAAGGCAGGGCCCTGCACCGGGCCTCTGCCCCAGATCTGGTGTCTGGTGCCGCCTGGCCACGTGCAAAGTTGTCGACCGGTTCGACGGGGCCTTGCACCGGGCCCACGCATCGCCACGCCGTGCGTCGCCGTCGCCACGCGTCGTCGCCACATGGATCTTGCAAAAAGCCTATGTTCAAACACGACTAATGGGACTGCCATAGGACTGCCGATCAGTTGGGGTGGTGCCAGGGGGGTCAATGGGGCGGCATATATGCCACACATGGAGTATCTGGGTATGTTCATCGATTTCAAATGATTTATTGTAGACCGGTCTCGCCTTTGCATGATTCAGGCGGGGCAGGCTGCGTGGCCTAAATACTGGCCTAAATACTACCATGGATGAAGGTACTTCCTTCTTTTTGGGGGGACGCCCATGGTGTTATGTTCCAATTAAGCTGCTGTTACGGTTTTGGAAGATCATCTGCAGATGTTCATCTGCAGATCCAACGGAAATGTTGGTTCGCATGTGGCGTGTTCAACCGCCGACTTCAAAAGAAAAAACGATTGTGTATAGACGCAAATCGGTATGTTGCTTCTTCCAATACCACCTCTGAAGAGATCATGTGCAATGACAATGAGATCAAGATAATTAGATCAAGTACAGTAACCTAGATTCTATTTAAAAAAAGGATCCTCTCCAACGTTCCAACATGCAAGTATTACGAGGTCATTGACTTGGAGGGAACTGTCAAACATTGCATTACTTTAGGATTGGCCAAGTTTCTTTTGCGAGGAAAAGTCGTTGCCCAGGACTTAGCCTGGGTCTCGATTGTCGTGGACCCTGTTACTCACGCACGCGTATTCAGCTGTAGAGCTCTTGGACGTGCCACACGTTATGCATTGTAGCTATATACGAAAGGCCAAATATGCATAAACATCGTGCTATTCGCTTGCGTGCCCGCGCGCGCAACGAAAGATGGATGGAAGGTTAATGTGGAGCTTGGGGCCGAGAATTTGGTACCGCGAAACCAGTGCAGCGGCGGCTTTGATCCTCCAACTGTGCAGCGGCGGCTTCTGCCGAACTTGGCCGGATTGATAGATGAAAAAAAGGAATCAATTTGGCACAGTTGGAAGATCCAGGTCCATTCTTGAAAAGGCTCATTTTGAAGGAAATTGAAAGGACTTTGGCCGGTCCTTTTCCTATGTTCTGACTTTTTCATCAATCTTATGGTCAACGGATGGATCATAAGTTTGCTTGTTCTTCCCCTCAGCCGCAAGACAGGCCAGGTGAGCCTCGAAATCCCATTGAGGGAGGTGAAAACGCACGTCAATGGTGAGAACTGAAAGATCACCGCTGTTTAAGGGTTGCCACGGACTTTGAGGAGGTGCCAATGTGTGTCAACCCAGAATCAAACAGACTCGAATTATAGATTTGATGATGATTTGATGCTGATGACTTGTTTCGGGCCAGTAGACTACTGTGGTGAAGTGTTCTAGGGGTGTTTTTGTTCTTCTGCGGGTCCACGATCGAAAGACTTCGATCTTTGCCTTGCATCCTGTACCAAAGAGCAGGTACAATTCTTGAACCCACTGAAGAATGGGGGGCCCACAAGGCAAACAAAGGTCTCAGGTTGTTGGTCCTCGATCGATGCAATTCTTCCCAAATCGCACCACATGAACACAGTTCTACATTTAGCACAGTTCAAGAGTTCATAGAAGAAGGTTGATCTCCTTTATAACCATCAGCCAGGCTCTAGGTTTTGAATGGTTTTGACGTATTTCCCTTGTCGTGGCATTGGTCGCCAACGAATGCTGTGCAGTGTGATTTCCTTTGGCACTTGAGCCTTGTGCAGGCATTCAAAAGCTTCTGGAATACCGGCCATTCTCCGGCCGGGCACTAACAGCTGTGTCTCAAAGGCCTTGCGACTGATGGCACATGGCGTGCCAGTCCTGACTTGGGGAAACCGAGGAACAGCCTACAGGACGGACTTCAAAAACCTTTGTTGAACATAAACAAACTATATCATAGACTCTTCGTGTGGTGCCTCCGAATACTAGTCTCCAGAAGTCACAGCCATAGGCATCGCTGTTCAACAGCTTTCTGGAGGTCTCTCTGGTCATTTTTCTCCAAGCAACATATCTATCGCCAATCAGCATGTTGCTGGTTTTAAAGAGTGTGGACTCATCCCCAAATGAGCAAGCATCCGTTTGTGAGATCACTTTTGCCACACTGCGCTGTCTTGGAGTTCAAACATCCGGTCAAAGCAGCCACAAGGAAGAGGGTTCGTGAGGCAGAAGTTGTTGCAATCGGATGTTGGACATGTTTCAGGAACTTGCCGCCAAGTCCCGGTGCATTTGTTTGACTGACGTTCCCGGGCCGGGATATTTGATTAGAGTATGCTTCGGATGTATGCTTCCCACAGTGTGACGACTAATGTAGTAATTAGCGTTTTCAGAGGGTATGTTTCGGGGATTTTTGGGGTATGCTTCGCATAAGTCGAACATCCCAGCCCTACATAAACTGGACACCTTAAAAAAAAATAAAATAAACAATAAAAAACACAAGAACTATCTGACCTTCTGGCCCAAGCTGCGCATAGAAGCGCCGCCTTTTTGCATGACATATGTTGATTATATAGACTATAGAGTCATGTCATAACATCTTATAATTTGCAGTTCATCTTCATATGTCTAAGGAAGGACCGTAAGCAATGCGCGTCCTTCCAGAGGAAAGCAAAATCCTACTCTCGGGCTATGGTCCAGCTGTTTGCCATACTGAAGATTTGACCGCTCGTCATCTGTTTTCCTGAGCGCGCGCCGAACTTCCCGCACGGGCTGGGCTCATGATGTTCATGGCCTCCAGGCCACTGGCAAAATGTCTCACTTTGGAGATTGGCATAGAGATGGTCTGTCATCTCTGCACACGGCCCACCATGGCCCACAAAAGAAGGCGTCCAGGCATGCCTTGCGGTCATCATTTCAGGCATGGTCGTTGTTTAAAACCAAAAAAAGCAAAAATCGGATCGTATGTCCGATGATGCCAAGATGTTGAAGCTATCATTAGGCTCGTGAAAGCTGAATGCCTTGTTTTGGCGCTTGACCTCGACCCCAACCCCGGCGCTTTGGCGTCACGTGGCGGTATCAGCGGCCTCCTCTGCTTTGCAGTGGCACCGCCAAGAGAGATCCTACATGGTCATGTTGTTAAAGAAAGGCAATCCAATTCATCCCTTCCGGCCGCCAAAAACGAGTTCAGTTCAAGTTCAAGTCCATGAATGCATGGAGACAAACTGGTGTCGATGTGGTCATGACATGTCATGACATCTCGTTACAAGACATTGACCGGTCTTTTGGCAAAGCAACTTCCATCCTCAAGTCTCAGTCTTTAAAATGGATCCGAAAAAAAGGACCCGACTGAGCGGGGCTGTACGGATCACAACGCTACCATCCTCGGTGACCACTCTCAAGCAACATCCGCATAGCAGGAGAATAAGAGCTTGTCATAGCCCAAACCATCCATGTATGGAATATATGCCTACTTGACCCCCCTGGCACCACCCCAACTGATCTAGGTAAATATGCCCTCAGTCCCATGGATGGTCTGGGTAGGGTTGAAGACTTCACCGTGTCACACCGGTGTGTTGTTTCCAATCCCATCACGAGAACGAGGACGGTTAGTCCCATGTGCACCAGGTTCTTTACTCGGTCTCTATTGAACAATATGACATAATGTGTCAATGGCAATGTCTCGCAACAAAGCACGTCTAACCTTGCCCAAACTGGCAGGTTTGATCAAACAATACAAACCTAACATGAAATGCTTTACATAATTCCATCCTATATATTTCTTGTATTGAGTTGTTATGTTATTATATAGATCCCCATCTGCAAGCTCCCCATCCCTAAATGTCCAGCTTTGCTTTTTGAGTGCCCCGACGATGGCGATCTAAAGTCCTCAAATCCAAATCCTGCAACATTTGCACCAGCTCTGGCCGCGAAAAGGCCGGGCCTGGTATGGACTTGCTGTGGGATTGGCTTCCCGACTTTGTACATTAGTTTTTTCCTGTTTGGATAGCAATGTGATAGCTTTTCAACAACTTATTCCACATCATCGGATAGAAAACCTGTTGAGGTCTGCAAACAAGTGTCAAATCATCACAGGATTGGAAGGTTAAACACAGATCCAACAATCCCAGGGGAGGTATAACAATGCACTGGGATGGGGAAAAGAACTCATTGTGCATTCTTCCCCTTGGATGTCTTGGTGTCTTGTGTTTGATCTGAATCTAAGGTTTCCTCTTTGATCCTTTTTGTTCAACAATTGAAACTGGCATGTAGTGCCCACAAAACACTTAATTGGGACTTGCAAGACTCCTAAAGAATAGCTGGCTGTGGCACCAACAGGAACTGCTTGACCTGTCTGGCAACAAAAGCCAGCTAGCTACTGTTCTACTAATTATTCCTTTCTGGAGTGAAACTCCTTGAGTTTCTTAACCAACGAAAACATCCACGAACACAAAACTTCGCCACCTCTACCACCTCCCGCGCCACGCAAAAGGGGGGCTCGAACGGAACCGAGACATGTGCGCTTCCTTCGCCGGAAGGACCGAACTCCTGAAACGGTGGAGGGTGGTTTTCGTTCAGTCACCTCCCCCCGCGGTCTCAAGTTCGTGTGACCGGTCCAGATCCGCGTCGACACGGACCAGCGCTGGAAGGTGCGCGAGGATCTTTTGAAGACTTTGTCCCAACTCCTGGGGTCCAACGATCGGTCTGCTTCGGCGCCAGTCCACGCGGCAAAGGCGGGCATGGAGGTCAGGGTGTGAAGAGGTGGACCGGTTGGTGTTTCTGTTTGCAAAGCACCCTCCGGTCGCCAATCAATTAGAGTCCGGTTGG
Source organism: Durusdinium trenchii (assembly GCA_963970005.1). Taxonomy (NCBI): domain Eukaryota; class Dinophyceae; order Suessiales; family Symbiodiniaceae; genus Durusdinium; species Durusdinium trenchii. The sequence goes on along the minus strand of CAXAMN010015891.1, from coordinate 748,322 downwards.
GTGCCACCATGGTGGCGTCTCAACCCTCAACGAAAGATGGTGCAACGCCTACCCGGAGGGGATCCATCGTGACGACCATACCGACCAACCCGTCGGTTCGCGGGGTGGTCGAATGGTTTGTGGAAAACATGTCAGTCCACACATGCCAAAGCTATACAAAGTTAGGATGGTTGCTTCCAGAGAACTGATGATGGGGGCGGTAGGTAGTAACGAAGATTCTCCTGAGTTCGATGAATCCCAACGCAGCTCTGTGAACAGTTACACTCCCGATTACTAACATGGTCCCGGGTCGCACCCGGCTAGCTGCACCAGTGGTTTTCAGGGTTCATGTTAGTTTTCAGCGGGTAGTCTTGCGTGAACCTGAAAAACATATATTCATGATGCCCCAAGGCTGGAAAAAGGCTACGCTGCCACATGTCGTTGTGTTTGTTGACGCCGTAATCAGCAGTATTGAGGACTACGAACCAAAGCCACAACCAATATAATTAACCAATGCATTCTGGCAGAAACGCGCCATACAAATGATGTCAAATAATGTTGACTACGTAAACCGAGGGCTGAGTGTGCAGAAACGCGCTTTTGTTTGAGACCTGGCATTTTTTCATTCGCAGGTTTCTCAACTGGAAATAAACAAGTCTCCACATCCTACTTAATATGCATGTACTTGTTCTCCTCGACATAAGGGGAGAAAACATCGACAACATCCACGCCAGGCAACACAGGTACAACGAAGCAAAATATATATACCTTGAAAACCCCACCTTTGCCTTTTTTTTTGCCATCGGCTGATTTGGAAGCAAAAAACGTACTCTTTCAAGCAACAGTGTAATCGAGAGTGAAAAGTGCTATCGTGTCTTCCTGGCCCATTTCAGCGGGAACAGATCCACTTCAAATTGACCCTTCAAACCTGACAAACCTGGGCCATATTATTGTCCGGGTATTTCCGCCTTTGTTCCGCCGATTTCCGCCTTTTGGACGGGTATTTCCGCTCTTGTTTTTTGGTGTTTCTTTTGAGCCCGGTGGCTGGGAACCCTTTGGATCCGGTTTCTCATGTAACACGTCTGGAATGTTGTGAAATACCAAAAAGTGTATGTTGGGATCTGTGAAGTTGAGAGAGTATCATTATTTCACAAAACATTGTTTTTTCCAAAATGACTAAAATAATGCACACTTATGGTTTACTAGGTATATATATATATACTTCACAAATATACTGAAGTAACTGTGGTTTGCACGTTTCGCTTCCGAGGTAATGTGCAGGAAGATCGATTTCATTACAAACCAATGGCAACAGCAACAACGTGTCCACGCGCGAGTTGCTTTTTCTCATGAATGAAACAAAATCATAACATCCTGTCCTGAAGATCCGGTTCAACTGGCAGCCTGCGGACGTTCTCAAAGCAAAATTAGAGAAAACAACGCAGAGAATCAGCGCATGGTGCATTTCAAGACTAACGATGAACACGGCACCGGTTTGCAAAGGCATCACCGGCACGAGTGCGTTCATAGTATAGTCTCGACTTCACAATGCAATATTCACACATCATGCATCCGCAGGCGACACATCACACAGAAGTTGCATGGTACTGAGTGAACAAGCCCGGGATTCGACTTGGCTACATGAAACTCTCCAAAGAAAGAACACCAACATCTACCAGCAGTTCCACATTTTGGACCGGAGATTGGATGCCCATTTGATGATCCATTCACATCAAGGCCCAAGGGGCGAACTAGATGGGCCTAGAAACTGGTCCTTTGGACACACTTGGTGTATTTTCAGCATCCCGCCAGTGCACCTCACCACCTTCGAGATCGGTCGTTGCCAACTCTTGCTCCAGGCTTCCTGATCAAACGTTGTTCGTGTGCCTTCATTGGATGGGTACAACAAGGGGCTGCCAGGGCATGTTCATCCAAATGGTGGTGGGGTGGTTGGAGGTTTGGAGGTATAGTGGAGTGCCCAACATTAAAAAAACACCCTTGCACGCAATGCCCTGCACGGAATCATGGTGTTTGTTGGTGGCGGGATCGTCACCGCAAAGGATGTCTTTGTCAGGGTGTTCACCATTTGATTCACATGCACATATCATGATTCATGCTAGACTTGAAACTCATTCTATAAGTGTGCCTGGCCGCAAATTTTGCGCAACCCCCCCAAACCACCCCAATGTATAGTCATATGGCAGTCCCATGGAGCGTCTAAGCTATATATACGGGACAGAATATGCACCGGAGACGTCTCTTATTGGGTCTGCCCGAGACGTCTCCCTGGTTCTTGTTACTCCCAAGATGTGACCCCGAGAGGTCACTCGCAGCCGTGGCCATGGCTTTGGACAACGGGACGGAGCGTCGCGACGGTGTCTTACGGTGTCCTTCATCACTTCTTGAAGCGCCGTGGCCTGGCTTCGGTCCATGAGGCAGGTGGAGCTCACTCTGTTGAGGTGTTGGCAATTGTGGCATGGGCTATAGGCCCATATATAGGTTTATAAGGTCAAAGTTCTCTAAAACAACCGCCAGAACTACTGGAAAACCTCCCTTGCCTGAGAGCAAACGACTATACGACACTTCAAACAGTGTCAAAAGAGAGAAAGAACTGCAGAACAGTGGAACAACAAAAACCAGAAACATCGAATCACCAGAAATCCTTCGGGTCCCTCCACCCGCCACCACCTGACCACCCACCCCACCTCAGTGTCTTGATCCCCAAAGGACATTGCATGGACCCGAGCCTGGCTAGTCGGCAGGCAGGTCCAGGGCAGCGGAAGATCCAAAGCTATGCAAATTGGACAAGGAGTCAAGGAGGGTCTGGCTTGTAGTCTGGACAATAATTGGACAATTGGTGTCTGGACAATTAGTGATCCTCCTTGTGCAATATTTGGGGCAGTGTCTGGGGTATTCAGACGCTCAAACGCGACCCTGGACGCAAATCCTATATGGAAGGGTCTGCGAAAATCAAATCCTTAGGGTTTTGAGTTTTGAGGGACCAAGGGCTGTTAGAGCATCTGGGTAGATCAGCAAACGGGTCGGTCTCCTTGCCTAGGCGGTCATGCAAACTGTACATCTTCGTGCTTCTTGCTTCTTGGTACAGGAACATCATGGAACATGTCCGACAAAAGGTCTAGTCTACTCAGACTGGTCCATTTGCTCTGTGTGAGGCACGTTTTGGGTGTGGCACGTGAGCGCCATGGCCAAATCCAAAGGGTCTTCGATGGACGGATGAAAGAGTGGCTTCTCATTGATGCGATCTTGGTGTGGCCAAATGGACGGACTCCGGCTGAATTGTTTGACATTGTGTCAAATAAGATATTGGATCTTCCCAAGTCAATTCTCCAATGATCCAAACTTTTTGTACCACAAGTGCCTTGAATTTGGTCAGTCTGAGGGTGATCCTCTCAGCCAATTGATATATAAATTAAAACACATCTAAGGCAGCTACTCCGGGCGAATCGGTGGCTGTGAGAGGACGAATTTGCATGGTTCTTCTCGGTCCTTCTCTCCTTCTCAGTCCACATCTCCCCGCCTTAACACTGTCGCCATAGTACCTGAGTCGCAACTCGTCAAGGTCATGAAGGCAATGCAAGACTGATTCCGAAGATGATCTGCCTTCATAAGGGTGTTGAAACTCCATCTGCCTTTTTATAGTTGAAGAGAGATACTTAGTTACAAAGCCAGGGTCTGCAAAAGCACACTGCCCTTGAGTGACGATGAACAGATATTCAAAGAATTGCCTTCCATGGTGAAAAGGCCTGTCTTCTGGTCGCCTTTAAAACTTCAGAGACGTCTTGCCTGCACTTTAAGTCCAACTTCTCTCGGCCACCTGATCCTTGCGAACATCCCGTGAAAGCTGTCAGTTTTTGGACGACATCGGTGGTTCACGCAAGGGGTGGAATTACACAAATGCCTTCCGAAATCAACACCTGCACCTGCTGAACCTGGTGGATCTGTCAGATTCTGAAGCCATTGGCCCTTGGAACCGCTGACCATCCCAGCTCCGGATCTCACCGGTCCCATATAGGGGACGACATGGGACGACCATGGGGGGCCGCTTCCTTTTCGATGCGCTGCCGTAGCAGAACCGTCACTGCTGTCGAGTCACCGGTCCAGAACCGCCGACATGGCCACCTGGCAGAAGGGATCTTCTTCGGTCGGAAAGGATCAGACCCCATGGGGCCATGGGAACTGGAAGATATACCATTGACACCTACCTGCAGCACCCCCATTTGAACCAACTCAATGTAAACCAAAATATGTCATACATGGAGTGTTTGGGGGATATACATGTTCTCCGTTTATGACACTTGAGGACCAATCATGACCTATCCATGTAGGGTAACTTAGTCCAGTCATGCTGAATTGCTTGGTGGGTCCGCCTCTAACTCCAGATTGTCCAACTGCCTTCTCCAGGGTGGTGGTCCTCAGGTGATGTGGTGGCCCTCACCATGCGATGAACAAAGGAGATATATAGCATACATGGAGTGTCCGGGATAGAACCCATGTGTGTTGACTGGGAAAGCCCCAAGCTTCAAGCTAAGGGGAAATACCCTTGCACCCGTGTCGTGTAGTATCCTTGTTAAAAGCGAGGTGTTGGGTGTGGCTCGTCAACCCATCGCGTGATGTTATGCGGAAGAACCCAATGACAAGGGCATTTTGGTTTGACCCACTGAGCTGCCTTTCAAAGTCCTCCAAATAGCTCGTGTGATAGGAAAGGATGGAAAGGGATCTTATATAACTCAAATCTCCTCACTGCTGTCGAAACCGATGCCGCAGCGAAAGCCGGCCTTCTTGGCCAGGATGCCGTCGTTGTCCAAAGGCTGGCCAGGCAAGTGAAGGGGACCCAACAAAACCGAAGGACTGCCCGCTCAATGCCAAAAATTCCGTGGAAATCCAGTGCTCGCGAGGGCAGTACGTACTTTGCATGCCATGCCTAGTCAAATCACAGTTGGGAGGATGTCGGTGTGTCAAAGGTCCACAATTTGGTTTTGTTGTCCGCTGCCCCAGCATGGCGGTGTGGCATGCCTTCGACAAGGACATTCTCATGGGCAAATGCGGGTTGTGCGCGTAGTGCCTTAGAAATTGAATTCGCAGTGACGGGTGCGCTAGCAATGGAGACTCTTCCAAGATCAGCCTCCAAGGTCTCCTGTTAAATCCTGCCAGAAGATATCTTGAGAAAGGCATCCAGAAGGGCCATCCCCGCAGCATCCGATCTCGTTGGATGCGTCTCTGGCTCCGATCGGACCGGATCTCATCAATTGAATCCAGAGAAAGCACATGCATCATTATGGCGTGATTTTTTGTGGCCAGGTAGGTCAATGTCGGTCAACCAAGGTCCCGCAGCCCCAGCCATGTTTTCTTGTTTGTATACAGTAATATCCAAAGAAGATCATGACACCATCATGCCACATCTAAGCAACTGGTGTGGCGACCTGCAGTACTAGAATCCCCTACAGTACTAGAATCATCTCTCTTTGATCTATTCATTTTGTCTCTTTGTCAAGTGATATGAAGTCAAAAAACGAAAGGAACATAAATCTGTGAGATCTAACGGCCCGCAAACAACCTCCGATCCTATCCAATCATTTCCCCTACTTCATCCTTCTCATCACCTACATTGTCGGCTTCGCTTTCTCCGGTTTGCCCCCCCCGGTCACCCAGCCAACCGACCCGACCCGCAGCCCGACGCGTTCGGCGCCGGGCGACACTCGGATGCCCAGTTCCCCGAAGAGCGCCCAGAGATCCACCGCGGTGGAGGAGCTGGACTTCAGCAGGTGGATCGTTTGATCCTCGGAGCGGTGGAGAGAGGTGAATGAAGAAGGGAGCGAGCAAGAGAGCTTTGAGGTGCAGTTGAGGAATGAAAGGGAATGGAAGTAAAGGAATTGGGTGTGTATTTTCATAGGGAGACCATATGAATCAGTGGGTTTGGGTGCTGGTTTGGGTCTATTGGGTCATGTTCCTGCTGCTTTTTCTCCTTGTGGAGGTCTAGACCTCCCTATTTCAATACACATCCCTCAGAGGAATTGAACCTCTATATATTGGGAGCTCATTCACTCATTCTTTATGCCAAGCACCAGTCTATCCTTCGGGGTTTGTTTCTTACACCGACGGAAGCAAGGATAAGTGTAGAATTGCCGCCATGCCGTTGAGCGTATATACGTAATTGCTGTATAACATGGGTTCGATTTTTGCAACATAGATTTTTTCAAGAACTCCCGTGGCCCATAAGTGAATTGATGTGCGTTGCCTTCATGTGTCACCAGTGGATGTTCCTCTGAAATTAACTGCATCGGTTTTTTGTCTGAAGTCCCTTGCAAGAGCCTTAGGAGACCAGCTGTTGGTGACAAGCAGGAGGCAAAGAACCAATGACATTTGCCAGGACTGCCAGGACAAGGAATTCCATAAGTTGTTCCGCGCTGCAGTTTAGAAGAACTTTGATATCTTCAAGTAAGTACGGCAGTGGTATAAGTTCTAGAACATGTTCAATCAAGAACAGCAGAACTTCCTGGGGGGCTCCGGAAAACCAGCCATATCCAGCGCCATACGGTGTGGATCCAGCCATGTCATGTGTGGTTTGCACATTTCAAGACAGGTTGCCAGCCACTGACGATTGGCTAAGGTGACCTCATCGAGTCGGCGGAAACAGTCGAGTCGCCGCAACGTTCGTGGGCGAGGCGTTGGATTTTTGTTTCCTCCAAAGAGCATGGATCTTCCACCTGAGTCCAGGTCTCGTTTCAATGGAGGAATGGAGGTTGTTCTTCCACCTGTTGGAGTCGTCCTTTTTGAAGGTTTGTCTTCTTTAAGCAGTCTGAACTTCATGCCATGCTGTTTTTTTTGTTTTTTTCTGGTTGGTGGTCTTTGCGTAATGGAAACAATACACTTTTTTTCTGGGATTTGGTTTTGCAGGACTTCTCTCGCGGGACGATTTCCCTTCAAGCATGGCTCCCAAACTATATCAAGTGATAGACAGAGACATTGCTCCAGTGATTCTCCGAATAGGGAGATCGAATCCCATCCCCTAACAATCCCTGGGAATGTAATAGTTACTGTATACCTACATTGACCCTGAAAACATCTTGACAATCACCCCAATGCAATGTAGGCAAATAGTTATTCCATACATGGATTGTTAGGGATCAAGTTCCCATCAAGTGGAGTCGATCTTCATCTCAGTTCTCCTGCACCAATGCGTTTGGGGATGAAAACGGCTGCAAACCACCTTATTCATCTGTGACATCAGTCGAAACAGGGTGGCGAAAAAACTACTGGTTCTTCAAACCCAGCGAGCAAATGCGAAACCATGTGACAAAGGTAAGTAAACCATATGGTCAGCAACATACACGTATAGAAAAACACATACTGTACACGTGTATACACTCTTTGTGTGATCAATTCAATAATCTCAACAACTGCCTTTCAACGAACAGATATGGATTCTCTCCGCTGTTTTGCCAATGACCGAGCATCCCTGCAATGTCCACATAGCCAAAGCTCCGCGCAGCTCGCAGAACTTGCTCAATCCGGCCTCAGAAAAGGGGCAAACGTCTCCACCAACACCAGCGAGGCATCAGTTAGATTCTATACAAGCAGCGGTGCTTATTCGTGCTAAACTCAAGCAGTTTCAATATCAAATCATCAGAGGCCCTATCTCCTTTAGACATGTTTAGACTACTTAAGTAGGAGGTCATGAGGTCCTGTCAAAGTATCGTGTTCAGACTATTTTTGTAGCAAATCACAGTATCTCGTTCGTGTCAAAAGTGGGGTCCCTATCCCGTTCAGAAGCGAAGACTGATGATAAACAAACAAATAGAACATGCCATACACTACTTTAGTAAAGCATGAATAAAACTGGTTGCTCATATGTTCCATGAATGTGGGTTGCTGGGCCTGCCTAGGTTAGACGAACATCTTGTGGCAAATCAAACAAAGGGAAGCTCTGCAACACAAGTTTGTGCTGTGTCCCTTGATTCGCAGTCAGTGAAAGTAGGAGCTCATGTCAAATTGGTCCACCAATGTCCATCAATGGCACCAATGAAGCAGCAACAATCAAAAAATAACAGCAGCAAAATAAGTGTTGAATAACAAACTAAATGAGTTGAAACAGGTACCGTCAATACAGAATCAATAGTGTTGGTTCTGAAGACCATCATCATCAATTGCAGCTGATGTCCGACCTTAAGTCCTCAAGCAAGCCTCGGATTTGGGGAAAAAAGTCAAAGATCTTCCCCAAAAGGGGATTCACCCACAGAGACAATAAACATCACCTCAATCAAACAACCAGGAAAGTAACTGTTACTATCTGTTACTGTTTGAAGCACTTGTCTCTCTTGCATCGACCTCTCACGCAGCGTTGCAGGGCCACAACCTGCATGGAGCTCGAGCTTCATGTTGTTCGCGACCTTCGCATCACCCGGCAGTTTGCCTACGGCACAGGCCAGCAGGTTTGGTTCGTTGAGGTGCCATCATTGAAAGCAACTTTGAGCTTTTACTTTGACTCCTCCTGCAATGGAACCTGTTGCTGGACTAGAAACAATCACTGTCTTGCCTGTTTTGGAGACTTCGGACTGCTTTTGCACCAGTCGGTTTTGGACCATTTCGGGGTACATAAATAAACGACCAACAAAATCAACCCTCTCACATCTTCTTCCTTCCTCCCTGTGCACCGGTCAGGTTTCAGAACACATCTTCCTTCCTGAGAATGGCATAGCTCTAGGCGTCCCCGGCGGAGCCATGAGGTGGGACACAGGGTGTCGTCCCAATCGAAGATCAACGAGGGCGGCCGATCCTGGCGGAATGAACGTCGTTCACCGGAGGTTCGGGGGGAAGTGCGATTCACCGCAAAATAGGACGGCACTCCGGATCCCGGTTCAGGAGGGTATGGCAAGGTAGTGGACAGATCCGACGCACCCCCCAAAACAAGAAACACAACTTTGCCCTTGCACATCCTTGCACTAAACAAGTTCATACTGCCTGGGCTTGCACCTAACATGATCTTCCCAAACACACTCCCATCATGTCGCATTGAGCTATAGCTCAGCTCAGCCTGTCATCTGCTGAGCCCTTCTGCCCTGCTGCTGTCGGTCCTCGGAGTTGGCCATGGCCAAGGACGCCGACAACGTGGCGAAGCCCTGGAAGCCTCGGACGTCGCGTCGCTCCGAGCCGACTCGGAACGGATCAGATCGGGGTCGGGGGTGGCCGGCACCCGTGAAGGACCCTGGGGTGGAGGCATGAGACAGTGGGTATTTTGGAGTCTATTCTAGACCAGCACCCGACTCTAGAGGTCTCCTTTGAGGGCTGGTTAGGCCCCAACAGGTTTCAATTGGACCTGTTGGAGGGTGCTGGGAGAGTTGTGTTGTTTTATATAATTTGTTTGATTCTTGGAATGAAAGTAAGTGCGCAGCATGGGTGGAACAAAAAACACAATGGATTCAGCCCGTGAGGATCAATGGCTTAGTGTTGGTTCAGGTGCAATTTGTCTTGGTTCGAGACGAGTTCGCCATAATTAGTTTGCCTCTGCCCAGAGTATAGATATCAACATGGGCACACAAGGGCACCTGCCTGTTGGGGATACCCTCCACCTATCATCTCCTTTCGTGAACTCAGGTTTTCATATTTATCCATATATTTATCCAATTTCTGCATTGGTCTTCAGGTGACGGAAGCTAGCAGGAAGGACCAACCTACCATCATTCAGCAGGTCAACCTACATCCAAACACTGGGAGTGCTTGGTGGGATTGGAAATGGACCTTAACATACTTTGGATGGCTGTATAAACCCAACTGATTGGGCAATTCAAGAAACGTCAAATCAAAATACACCCTGAATTCCTTCAACATCCTTCAACATCAACAGAAGACCTTTGAGCCTTTGATTCTGAAAAGGCAGTACAAGTACAAACCCTTCGAAGCCTCGCGCGACTGAGCATCGCACTACCGGGCCTCTCCTGTTGAATTTCCTGTTCGAACAGCAAGCATGCGTGAAATGCGTCCCAGTGAAATATCAGTAAGGCAAAATGGGCAGGAGACCATCCTCTAAGTCAAGTTAATATAGCAAGATGTCTCAGTTCCTAGAGTGGGTTAAGTCCTTTTAAAGTTGCATCCAAAGCATCTTTGACCCGTGGCAGTAGCCCCAATCCACATATGCTCCGGTATTGACCAGGACTTCCAATAATAAGCAGTATAGTCTTTGAAACCCTAGGTGAGTGGATCATGGGCACTCCTGGCATGGAACTTCTGGCAACAAATTCTCTCATGAATTACACGGAGGGTCTGTGACCCATCGAAGCTCCCGAGGCATGACTTCTACGACCGCGCACATGATTCTGCCACCCATCTGACCTGATGGAGCATCCCCCCCCATCTGCGCCTTTCGGCCAAAGGCATTGAAGTACTTCGAGCCCAAGGAGTTCACGAAGTGGGAGCCGTCTGGACACCGAAGGGCCGAAACCAACGACGCCACGTTCGAACGAACTCGGCGTAGGGTGAGCTGAAGACAGCTCACCAAATGGGCGCCCAGGAAGCACGGACGATCCCTTTCCCTTTGCCTAACAATGCTGCAATTCAAGTCCAATGAAATCGAGGGATGAACAATCCTTGACATTCCTCCCCGCTTCCCACCAAAGGCCCGAAAATTTGGAGAGCAAACATCGACAAAACCATCGACATAGTATAGACCTGTTCCCACTTCCAAATTTTGCTGGCTCAATGCCAATCAAAACGTCCCGAAAAAAATCAAACAAAAAACAAAAAAACACCATCCATAAATAAACGTCGCCCGCGCTTGCGGCTCCCGCGGGACCTCGTGAGGTGGACCCGACCTCCAAGTCCATCTGATACCTGCGACACGCAAAAGAGCCAAGACGCGATGACCGCGGGACCGCCGTGATGTCCCTGTGACCCTCACTGACCCTAAAGACACCTTAAAATATCTAAATATTACTAAAATCATTCCGAATCATTCCAATGTAGGCATTCCATACATGGATTGTTAGGGTGAGGGAGGTAGCAAGCATTCGAGTCTGTGTTTCACATGCCTTGGGTCTATGCAAGTGGAAGTCCCCATCACTTGTCCTTTCCACACGGAGTGTCTCAAAGAGAAACCCATGGAATTCAGAAATATGTGCGAATGAATGCGAATGAGTATTGACCCTGAAAGAAAAACACATGCATCATATCATGTTGATTGTCAAACGGGTTTATGGGAAGGCAGCTCAATGCCATGTACCAAGGACGTCCCATCTAAGCTGTGAAGGGTCGCATCATGTTGCATTTTTGAAAGGTGCCGGCAGATGATATCAGTCAATTGTCCCTGAAGAAAAAACAACACGTGGGGGCCATCCTGCGTTTTCCTCCACACGCAAGTTGTCAAACAAAATAAACAAAGTCAAGGAAATGTGGCTCAACTTCTTCCTTTGAAGCTCCGGCAGAGTGTCATAGCGGTCCCACTTTCTTCCAGTAACTTTCGGAAGTTTCAGCAAAAGCACCAGTACTACTACCAGTACTTTGTGATCAACATCTGCAACGCGTGCTCTTCTCGAAGCTCTTCAAGCTTCTTCTGCGTCATCCGGATCTGCTGTTGGGTCAATCATGTGCTCTGTCTGCCGCTGTTGCCTGCTGTTACCTGGCAATGTTTGGCACAGTCAGTGCCTTTGTCGTTGAGTTGGGAATATCGATTGCTGAGCCTGTTCAATTCGAAGATGACGTGTCAAACATAACTTGTGTGTGTGATTGTCTGACCTGATTGAAACAGGAAGGGCCGCCTGATCCAGCGTCAGCTAGCAACTTTCAATGTCTGTGCCACTCAAATGTGCTTAGATCTTTGCGGATGGAACCAAGTGTCCACCTTTGCAACTCAAGCTTGTCCAAGGAGTGCATTCCGAAGAATTCAAGCAAAACCGTCAACATCTTTGGATCGACCCTGCCTGTTTTCTTATTGAACTGGGAACCATGAAACCTCCATCTTTAAGTGACTGCTTGATGCTGCCCCGTAGGCGCTTGAACTTGGTGATCAAGTTCTGCAACTTGTGCTCTTCTCGAAGACCTTCAAGCTTCACCTGCAGCAACTCACCCTCTTGTTTGGAGGAGGCTTTGCGGCATTTGCCGCAGAGCAATTTAATTTCTTTGGCACGGTCGATGCCGGCATCGTCAAGGCGCTTGTAACTATTTTGGAGCCCATTCAGCCCAATGATTGCCTCACGAACGTGTTTGTCATTGTCGGTAGAGAGGGAAAGAGCTAGAGCCGCCTGTCTCTGTTTAAGGTCAAGGCCAGCATCCAACAGGTGCCGCAGCGTCAGTTTGCAAGTTGCCAGGTCTGTGCAAACGAGGGTGCTGAAACCGTTGGCCCTTAATCGAAGTTTCCACTTGGTCAACTCACCCTCGTGCAGGAAGGAGTGCAATTCCTGCAAAACAAATGGATTCTTTTGCTCCACTTGAAGATGAAGCCCAACGTGAGATCCAAAAACACTAATCGAGCCCTCGGCATCGAAGAAACCTGCAAAGTAGGACCACGAGCAATGGAAGCTTGCAGGCACATTGTCCTTCTGCTTCAACAGCCTTAGCTTCTGCGCCACATCACTTCTATCTGCTTCTGCAATTGTCCCAGCTGCTGCTATACGGAGTTGTGCCCGGTGCCTGGAAGAAACTTTGCAAAGCACCTGTGCTGCGTGCTGCATGGCTTTGCCGCAAACTTGCCACTGCAGCAATGCTTGCCGTGTTCCTGTTTGGCCTCCTCCTCGATACACTCCGCCGCCAAGACTGTCGCGGAAGTGGATGAGCACTCCTACGGAGTCCAAAGCTTGGCTGATACTCATTGACATTTGTCCGGTTCTCTTTCTCATGCTCACACACCCATCTCCATCAAAGAACCCAGCTATATATTCAAGCTCTTGTTGAGTTGGGAGATGTGATGGAGGACCAAGTGCTTTAAGTGGAAGCATATATGTTTTATCACCAACTGTGAAGCTTTCCAGTGGCGGAAACCTGATTCGCCTTTGCAGCTGCATCAAACGATTGCAGTGCCTTTCCCATCTCTCGATCTTACGCGACGTCGGCACACGAAAGGGCAGACTGGAGGCACGTGCAACATTCCTTCCAGCAGCAATGCAGGAAGACCAGAAGAGCATGAACATGAAAATAGGAATGCAAGGAAGGATATATACCTTGGAGCCCAAGATTAAGGTATCAGTTTCAACTCTGCACTTCAGCTTCACAGGATGATGAAGGCAAAGTCCGTTTGGGTGGGGTTAGCCTCGGGCAACTGGGTGTAATGAAATTCTGGGCTGAACTGTTTCCTCAAACCATGCATCTTTCAGTGGCAAACCCTATAATGTATTGTAAAATAAACTCACATAGAAGGCAACTTTGTGAGCAGGCTAGTGACCCTCTCTGGACTTCTAGCATCGGCTGCAAGGATCTTTTTAGGTGAGGCCACCTGCCCCTCTTTACCGATGCCGCTTTCTGTTGTAAAACCTGAGCTTCTAGCAATTATATAGTTCCGGGCCATATTTTCATTAACGCACTACCAAATTGTCACTTGCTTTTCAAGATGCACCAGGACCATGACCATACTTCAGCATCAAATGACAAACTATTACACCAATCTGCATGACAGTCCTTGCTTAAAATACTAAATTATTCGATTCATCCAGCACTTCACAAAACCAATCAAAGACTGCTGGTGTCCTCGTGGGCTTGGTCTTCGGATCCCATGTCCGGACACCACACGAACCACGGTCCTCAGACCCAGCCTGATGACCCCAGCACACTATTTCATCAGACGACCGACCGTATACAAGTAAGCAAGACCAGATTGACCCTCTGGACCACCCGGGGACACTTGAGAGTGGGCCAGTGGGAACCTTTGAACACTAGTGGGCCAGTGGTGGTTTGCAAATCACATTGAGAATCGTCTTGGAACGGTGCAACCATCAGAGCGGTTCGCCTGTCCGACCCGAAGAATCGCAGGACCATCACAGGACCATGTTCGCGTGTCCGGCCCAAGGAGTTCACCCAAACGAAAAATCTTATGACGACTGTCGAAGGGAGAACACCAATCTCCTCTGCTTGCAGCAGCTTGCAGTTATACGTCCCAAGTCTGCTCGAGTGCGTACCCTATTCATTTCTCAAACGTCACAAAAATACTCCATGGGAGAAGTGGTAAGGATTCAAAAACATACACCTGTTCCTTTTGCAGCGGCCTCTGCTAAAGCGGTGGTGTGCTGACCTTCGTGCCCGGCCTCCTTCGAGCCGACTCCACATGGTCCGCCACCTCTTCAACGGAAGGACATCAGTTGGGGCGAGATGTTGGGATGGTGAAATCAGTGGGGCCTCACCTTGGCTCACAAAAAGGGTGCTAGATCACCTACCCCTCAAGATCCTCCAGGTTGAGTTTTAGTGGGTGCAAGGGTCGGTAGGTCGGTGGCTTTTGACTGCGAGTAACCGCAGTTTCATGTTTCGGCACCCTTCCACTTGTTCTATTTCCCCTGCTGGAAGATGCTGTGCAATGTGCGCGACGTGCACGGCATGGATCGGGAAGAACCTGAAACGATCGACCTGAAACAGGGTCGGGATCCTTCCATTTTCAGCCATCTTCCCGTGCTCCTAGGAGGAAAAATCCAGAAATATCCAAGGAGCCACAAGTAGTAAGGAACCAGGACATCGTTCGGTCTGTGGTTTCTGAACTGGAACCGCTGGAACTTCAAGCGGGGACGACAAATGTTTGCCCTCCACCGGAAGCGGACCTGCTCCTGGAAGAAGGAGGCCTTTCGGACCTGGTGGCCAAAAGCGAAGCATTCACAAAACTCGGAGCACTTCAAATTGAAGCAATACTGTGGTTACATACCAACACCTGATACAAAAACAGGTCTCCCCTGGAGGTGCATCAAGACATAGATTCTATAGATATTCCACAATTGCTAACCTTGCTGTCTAACAATTTCCATATTCCTCAAATTGATACTGCTTCTGATCATCTCAATGTTCGACAAATCAACGGATCAGCGGATTCAAAAAACAATCAAACAACCCCAAACACTCCATGTCTGGTGTATACGCCTACATTGCCTACATTGACCCCTGAAACCACCCTAACGTAGGTAAATAGGTCATACAGTCATACATCATAGATGGTCTGGGAACTATATGTAATTTCTATAACACGTGTCACACTGTTAACAGCCACAGTTTGGAAGAACCACAAAAGATGCTGCGCAGCCAGCTATCCTGGCGGTTCAAGATGCAAAAACATCGGCTCATCATGCCTAATCAAAACCCCAAAGCCCTAGGCCGGAAAAGCCCGTAGTTATACATTTGATACAGCCTTGCAGCCCGCACGAATTGGGTTGATGCGTCCGAAATCAACAACGAAACCAAACAAACCGTTGCCTCTTGAAGCTTCTTCTCAATTACCTGCTGCAACGCCTCCACTTCTCGCTCTGCCTTGCTGGCAGCGGCGGCATGGAGACGTCGGCACGAAAAGGATACGTATGATGTATTCAGCACAGAGAACAGGATCACCAAGCAACAAACACAGCAGCATCAAGTATCCGTTTGAAGTACACACTATACATAATTACTCTAAATGTTCAATATCGTCAGCAAGCTATACAGTATATACATTTACAACAAAATCAGTAGCCAACTTTGCTATCATCAATGTCCCTAGGGCTCCAGCCACATCCTCAAAAGGTAATTAGACCCTGCTGGCACCCGCCGCTCGCCCCGTCCTCCGCGCCACAGAGCAAAAAAACACCGCCGCACGGCACGTGCCGCGCGACGCTTCGAACGCCGCGGGGGACGAACCTTTCGGACTTCTCGGCAAAGGTGTCGAGTCTCCAGCTGTTGGGGCTCCACCTCCGGAAGAGGTCGGTTTGGTGGCGGTCGGAACGGTTTGGGTAACTGGTGTGGTGGAAAAGAGGTTGCACACAAAGACCAAAGGCTAGAGCTTTGGTGTCTTGATTCAGAGTACTGCCTAGGAATCATTGATGATGACCATCATTGAAATGTCTTGGTGTTGGATTCGAAGTCTATTTAGTCTGGACTTGAAGGCCAAACAAAAACAGAAACATTGCTGACATTCCAGCAGCGAGGCCTCTGAGACCTACAAAAGACAATCTCGTAGATCGCACGAGCAGTTTTCCCATTCACGTGAGCAGTAGATCCCGCCAAAACCACTTCACCACAGCAGGTGGTGCATGTCGTATACCTAAACTCTCTGGCCGGTGTACAGAGTTGCAGAACATTGGAGTCGGGAATCTCCCTCAAACCGACCGGACCATCCGTGGATCGCTTGTTCAAGTTGGTCTACACCAAGCCCTGACCTTCTGTGGAACCTGGACTGGAGGGTTTCAGGCCCTGCGAATATCTTGTAGGATCTTGGACCTGAACCAAAGTCTCTGAGACTCCATGATTCTTGGGAAAGGTTTGAGACTTCATACATCAGACCTGCGTTCTCTTCCGATTTCCTCGAACTTGATCCGCTAACTGAGGTCACCAGGTCCCTTGAAGTTCGGTCACAAACGATGGGAAGACAGGTCATCATCGCGACGAGCCTTCGTGTTCAGGTCATCATCTGGCAGCGGTGTCTCTATGTCTTGAGTAAGGCAATCAACAAGCTTGAGAAATCAAATCACAACAAAAGTGTCTATATCAAATAAAATATTACACCAACAAATTCATGGAAATGGTTGGAAATGTATCTGTTTGAGATAAAATCATAATTAAATTTTGTTTTTGTTTGCCGAAAGATATCACCCACCCCGTTTAAACTTCTTTCATGTGCGGTGCCAAAATGGACAGACTTCCGAATTAGCCCACGATACCACCTGCCTGGCACCAGGGCGAATGTGGCCAGCATTGCTGCCTACAAACAGGCATAGCATGGGGAGCTCATGGGGAGTACATCAAAGTACCTCCCAAATCCACCGAGTTGGCACCACCCAAGCCAATACGACACTAGCACCTGACGAGTGCCCCACATTCAAGGTGATCATCTTCCAGACATGGCCAGACTTGGTGTCTTAACACGTCGAATGTCTTTGCCAGCTTCGGATATGACCTGCAAATAACATGATAACTACTTAAATCATGCCACTGACGCAGTCTATGCCCTTGCCTGGCAAAAACAACGTTCGAGCATCCAACAAAAAGGTTCCCAACAAGTCACATTTAATTACCAGGGCGCTATGGCTCTTGGTGTTACGTATTTTATGCCTGGTGGTCCACGGGTGATGGAGTGCTGATCCCTGGCGTCGAATCGATGACCTCGCCTTGTCACATCGTCTGTTTAGACACTCGGAGTGAAAGCTGGACGTCGCAAAAACCACCCGTCTTCGTAGAGGAACATCGTCTAGTCTTGTCTAGTAGTCTAGTCATCCACCACTCGGGTTCGGCCTTCAGGTGCGGCCGGCCTAGCCGGGGCAAGTCCTGAAGAGAGATGAGGTGAACAGGACAGGGTTGTCTTGAGGACTTTGTGATTTCATGCTCTTTCATGGTGAACCACGTTTTAAACTGCTACAACTGCTACTGCTAAGGTAAATCTTAAAATGAAACATGAGTATTTTCTGCGACCCAAATTCATGTATGCCCTGAGCGAGTGTCAAATGGTGTGCTGGAGTACCGTGTTTCAAGAGCATGCCAAGTGTTGAGAGGGGCCCACACTGCCTTTTGGGGCACAAGAATGAAACTGAAGAAACATAGGAGAGAACCAGGAAATGCACCTGTTCTAACGTGCAGTATGGTTCAGGCATGTCGAAACGGACCATCCATCACAAACCCTTTGGCAAGTGTTTTGAACTGGAAATCTGAGTGGTCAGAACCAAGAATTGCCCCTACAGTACTCATGGAAGGGTAAAACGTTCCACTGCAAAAGGGTTTTTTTTGTTAAACCCGTGGCGATCGCTGACGATCACATGAGGAACACATATTCCACCGTTGGAAGGTAAAAAACAATTTTTGATTGACAAATTTGGCGAAAAAACACAACCACAGCCTCGGAGTTCGAGCGAATGGGATACCTTGGATGATAAAAAAAAAATCAAACATAAAAATCAATCTGTTCTCAGCAAACCTGCAAACCTGGCCTGTGACTGATCATCCGAAACCACCGGAATTTTGGACGTGGGAAGCGGAAGTTCTGGACAATTCATTCAACTCATTCCACCTATACGTTTTGTTGCAATACATTGTGGCATTGACCATGGCCTTGTAGATGATTCACCAACCAGCATCATGTTGTTGCTTCATATTGTTTCACAGCCGTCAGGCATCAAAAACAAACACAAAACAACCATAAATATCCATAACCTGCAACAATCACCAAACATGGTCACAACATGTCACAACATAAAAACATTCAACAAACTGACTTTATCAAAACAAAGGCTTCAAATTGTGCGTTCCCTTCTCACCAAGCAAGCCCTTTCCATGACGATCGGCTCCCTCTCCATCCCCCGCCGCGCGCCTTCACATGCTGAGACTGAGACCTGCGGAGCGCGACGGCGGAGCTACGCTCCCTGCGTGGGCTTGTGGAACGACTCCGGCAACCTCGGTCATGAAGGCAAGACTATCCATCCGTGAAAAAGTTTGACATATATAAATGAGCAAAAATTAGTTACATATCCGAGACTCTCCATGTATGGAACATGTATGTCGGCAGTCGACCCCGCCAATTGAAGTATGAAGGGGTCATGTCCCAAACCTGACTTGCGCACGCCAAAGTTAGCTCACATGCCAGGCATGACCCACTTGCGCACGCAGGCATGTTGCTACCTTGGAGGCACCTTCCTCCTCCAACTTTTACAATCGGGTGGCTCACGCTACGTGAAATCTCAGCTTGCCTTCGGGTACTCAAACAACCAGGGCCAAGGAAGCGGGACGTCTGCGTGACTGACACGAAGACATCGACTTGCTCAGGGTTGTGAAATTTGCCTTGCAGTTCTGCACATCCTTTCATCATCGCTGGACCCAGGCTAACTCTGTGAATCTTGAAAAAAAAGAAACTGCAAGAAACAAGCAACTACAAAAAGCAGAAGCAAAAATACAAATACAAAAAACAAAAGCAAATGAAAAAGCAAAAACACAAAAGCAAATCATACAACAACAAAAAGCAAATGAAAAAGCAAAAGCAAGAAAGAAAGCAAATCCAAAAAGCAAAAATAGAGACAAAAAGCACAAGCAACGAAAAGCAAAGCAAAAAAAGCAAATGAAAAAGCAAAAGAACATTGAAAAAAAAAACACGAAAAAAACAACTCCAAAAAGCAAAAAAGCTGAATCAAAAACAAAACAAAAGCACAACAAACCAATCCTAAAAGCAACCAAGAAAAGAAACAACAACTTCTAAACTTTGATACAAGTCCAAGATTCCAAGAAGTCTGAGAAGGAAGAAACACATGAACCAACAGCAGAAACATTACCAAATACATGCCACATCCAAACAAACAGGAAGGAGAAGACACAACACAGAGCAACAGAGACAGCAGACAGCGAAATGAACAAACAAATCAGCAAAGTCTTAAGTTAACTTAGCGCTACAACAGCCTGCAACAGCTATGCTATAACTCTGTATGTAACTGTAACCACTAAAGTTCAGACAAATCGCACGAACAAAGCAAATCAGCCAACCATGCCGCAACAACAAAGAGAACCAAAGCAAATGACAAAACAAAACAACAAACAAATAAGCAAGTAATTCTTAACAGATGGGCTGAAAGGTCAATTGCCTTAGCAGCTAAGGACTTGGAGTCGAATGGAACCAAGGGAATCAATGACAACAGGAAAACATGTGCGCCGTCAGTTTTGTGCAATCCTCCATTGCCCCAGCCTCACTTGCGCCATTGGAAGAGGCCGTGCAAGCGTCTGCCAGGGCACTCTCCTCTGACACCTACTTCTCCAATTCCAGCTCATGGTGCGCGAAGATTGCTCATCCAGGCAAACAGGTTTAAGCAGGGAGGGGTCTCCAAGAAACAGTGCAGCAAAGCCGAAGCAAAAGCTAGGACATATATTGAAAACAGTTAGAACATTAATGTTGATAGAATATAGAGCCTAGAAGAATAAAAGATCAATCTGGAGAATGAGCACTTACCCTTGCCGGACTCTGTTGGTTGTAGGACTGTGTACTCTTAGCTTGTTCTATTGATTTGTTGAAGCTTTGCCTCTTGCGCAGTGGGGACAAGCCGCAAGACTGCGTGCGTCTGAGTGTGAAAATGCGCCTGCTACACGCTCCAAACTCAAGACCTGTGACTCTCTTCAATACATGGGTCGCGCGAGACGGTTTCCAAACCTGCTGGTCTTGTTCTGCAACGCCTTAAAGGCCGTTTTGTTGGAACAGCCCTTGACGACCGCTGATGCACTTCTTGGCACCCCGCCACGGTGCGTGGCAAGTTCCCTGACCATTTGGGGTACTCCGTCGCCTGTCCAGTCATCCCTATATGAAACAGCCAATTGTTGTACAAACACGCAAGTCGCACATCGGTTGACAGGGACGGAGCCCGGGCGATGTTCCAGCTGCCAGGCCGTAGCCAGGATGGCTCTTCTTTCGACCCAACAACCTTACTTGTTTGGCCGAGCCCTGACCTAACCCACCCCAGGTTTACATCCCGTCGGCCTGGTCTTGACCCTGACTCTACTACTGCTAGCTGAGCCTGAACAGGGTTTTTCATTGAAACTGAAGTTCAGTAACAAACGTCCAGTCACACTACAACGCACAGTCAAACACGCAATGTTTGTTGCACCTTGTTGCCTGTTTTTCTGTCACTCCCACATTCCTTACGTACCAACTGTTGTCTCTCGTGCGGTGCAACTGTTTGCTGTATGTCTTGGACTTGCCTCTGTTGCGCTCAAGGAATCCAGTTCCTTGGTATGTTCTGTTCTGTTACGTCACGCAAACCATTTGTTGCTCTACTACAAATATTTATCCACCAATCTAGTATTATTGCAATACTAGATTGGTAAACGTCAGCTCTCCCTGCTAGTTTCAACCCCTTCTTGCCTTGGCTCTCCGTTTTGGACCCTCTTTATTCTTCTTGCACCTAACCAACCCACTTGAGAGGAGGGAGACACGAAAGGTAGGACAGCGGGAAGAAAAGAGAACGCGAGAGGCAGGAACAAAAATGCAATGTTCGACATGGTGATTTATCCCCTCGGAGGCACCTTTCGTACATATATGTTCATATGCACTTTAAATGTTCAAACATGTGCTCTCGAAATGTTCAAAAAGATTCTTAGGAAAACAAACTTGCCCCATGGCTCAGATCATCGGTGGGCATTGAATCGGAACATCCCAGGAGAGAATTGACGTGCTTCACAGAACACCTTTCGTGATTAGAATTTCGTATTCACTCTTTCTGAATGTTCAAGAGGGTTTCAACTATCCTGAAATCATGAGAGGCTCACGAAGAGAATCTCCAGGAGAGAATTGATTTTAGAGGGGGGGGGGGGGGGGGGGTCTGAATTGAGCGATCAATTATTAGACCCGGACGTCCCAACACTTGCTTCGCAAGACAAACTCAAGGTATCCCCTAAAGGGCTACCTTTCGTGAACTGCTGGCTTCTTCACTTTTGGGTTACAGCACGGTTACGGTTGTTGGTTTTGTGTGTGCATTTGTGGCGCTTGGCCGCTTGGGCCTGGTTGTTTGCAGTTGGCCCAGCTGGTCGACCTTTGCAACTGATCAACAGTGAATCGTTGCCTGCGAATGGAACTAACAGCTATCAAATATTAGTGTTGCCACATGGGGAGAGCACCAAAACCAATTTCACGCCACCACCTAGGCCTAAGCCCTTCTGGCTGCGTTGAGGGTTCAATTCATTGGTGTTTGTGTGCGCGTGTCATTGCGTCGTCGCCGTCAGCGTTGTTTTTTGAATATGTGTGTATGGAAATCTTTTCTAATCATCTAACCGCTAACCTAATCAATCAAATTTGACCAGCGGCAACCCGATAGTAACACAGTGGCACAGTGCCATTGGATGTTGTTGTGTGTTTGATTGCTGATTGCTTGTTTGGATGTATGTTGGTTGAGTTTGTTTCTACTTGTACTCATTGGGATAGCTCCTTGGGTCTTAGGTTTGTTTGTGTGGTTCGTTGGGATTTCTTGGTATGTGTCATATGCTTTGGTTAGTTACAGCTGGAGTTGTTTTTGACTGTTGTGTTCTTTGTTTCGGACTTTCACTGCGTACTTGCCCCGACTATTCATCATACGTTGTTTTTCTGCTGATGTTACAGTCTTTTGTTTTTCTCACTTGGTTGTATACCCTTTGTATTGAAACCGGCTTGTTGATGTTTGTTACACTTTGGTCAACTTGGTACGTATGTGTTGTTTGTCTTTTGGTGGACTTGTTTTTGCATTATATGCGTTCTATATGTGTTTTTTGCCTGCTGGAGTCATTTCCCTTTGTGATTGTTTTTTCAAGTACTTCTGTGTTTTTGAATTTCAATTAGTTGCTTATGTGTTGTACATGTGTTTTTCACCATATTTTGTCTGCTTGTTTGCTTGTTCTTCTGTTGTTTTGCATGTTGTTTTTTCTTTGTTTTTGGTTGTTCGGTTGTTTCGTGTTTGCAGTCAGCAGTTTTTGTTAATTTGTGCTGTTTGCTGGCAATTTTCAAATCATCATCGTTGCTTTTGAGTTTTGCGCCGTTTGGCTTTGTTGTTTTTCATTGGTTTTTGTTTTCTGGACTGTGTTTTATTTAGTGTTTCTTTATGTTATTTGATTGTTTGTTTATTGTTGTTTTTTTGTTTGCGTTCTTTTTGCTTTTGCTTTCTGATGTGTTGTGTTTGTGTTTTGCCTTTTGATTTTTGACTGCTTTTCTTTTTTTCTTTTTTTGCTCTTTGGATTTGCATTGCTTGCTTTTGCTTGTTCATTTGCTTTTTGGTTTCTTGGATTTGCTTCTTCTTTGCTTGTGCTGCGTCATTTGTTTTTTTGCTTTTGTTTTTTTTGGTTGCGTTTGCTTGTTCATTTGCTTCTTTTTTGTTTTGTTGTGTTTATTTGTTTTGTTTGCTTGTTGGATTTGCTTTTTTGGTGGCTTTTTGCTTTTTCATTTGCTTTTTGTGGTTTTTCGTATTTGCTTTGTTGCGATTGCTTTTTGTAGTTGCTTTTTCTTATTTGGTAAAACCATCAGAGATAGCCTAAGTGGTTTTCTTAACCTGTCTTCATACACTATAACTTTGGACCGGGAATTCGGGGTGAAGTTTCTGGCGCAACTTTGGCCTCCAGACCGCAAACAGCCATTGGCACCCAGACTGGTGGGAGAGCAAGGCCCTTCGCTTAGTAGCGCGAATGATGAGTGAAGAATCGCTGGCGCATCTGCTGGCTGGGAAGACCTTCCGCCTGGCAGCTTCAAGCCGTAAAAGTGCTAGTCATGCACCTCGGTAATTTTTACCTGCTTGCCGTTCCACTTCGCGCACAAGTCCTTGACGCTCTGCAGGACCAGCTTCAGCTTCTGCGCTCGCCACAGCGATGATCATCTCTTACAAGGATATGGGACCTCCTCTCGCAAAACCGTGGGGCTACGGGGCTACCTTCAACGACAGCTTGCGAACATCCGTCCTTGGCGCGGCTGCCAGGTTTGCGCACCACGCCCAACGAAAGGCGGCATAGGTCATCCTGTAGGCCCCATCCAAGCGCACAGGCCCCGCGCCCACATTCCTCCACGGCATCCTGCGGGTCTTTGATTCAATTCAGCTTGAAGTTGGCGTAGCATGCATTTTGCTTGTTCTACTCTTTGGGAGCACAAGCCACCTTCCAATGTGTGTGAGGTCGTTTAAATAATCTCCAAACTCGCACTCGCTTGTAGAAGTGCATCCAAAACAAGCCACAGACAGCCCGTGTAAAAATATGTCGCTTCTATGACTTGTTTGAAAGACTTGTTACGGTTTGTATTTTTGGATGGCTTTTGTCACCTCCGGATGCTCTTGCGGGAGTCTCAGAAAGGACTCCAGTGCCAGCCAAATCGTCCAACCACAAAATGCCCGTTGAAAAATGAGATAAAATAACAAGCAGCTTCAAAATGCTTAGGAAGACATTGGGAATAAAAGATCTGATTCATAAACAACAGTCTTTCCAAACTATTGAAATCATCCCTCTGGCTTGTGTAGTTCGTGATAACAGTAGCCGGAATCGTCACAATTGCTTTCAAAAATGCAGCAACATTTTAAACGCATGTCGGAAACAAGTAAATGTAGGGTTTATGTTTGTCTGAAAATCCTCACCCTCTTAGCCTACTACTAAAAGACTGGGTTCCTAGAACAAACCTAACTGTCCAACTCTGTCCACCCACCCACTAGAAATACCACCAATCGTGCCCGCCACGCCGCATTCACACACGCACACACACCCTTCCCCAATGGCACAGAGCCACGCGGACGCACTTTCCACGGAGGCCGCACAAAACCGCATGGCACAGCAACATCACCTTTCGAACTCTTTGGAAGCCTGCTGAAAAGTTTACAGGCGATGAATACCGAAGAATCAAATTCTTTTAATCATTCACGGTATTGTAAAAGGCAGGCCCTTTCATCTGGAGGTTTATTCAAGTTTTGATACGCCTTTAATCAAGAATTCAAATTCAACTAATCTTAGGTGACTTGTCGGTTCTGAAGCTCTCCCCAGGTTTCCATCTTTGCAGTTCCCCCATTTCGGCGCCCCCTATAAAAGAAGGTTTTGGATCTTTTGAACAGTGGACGGCGGCCTCGTGTTTTTTAGTTTATAGGTTTACGCCTCTCGGCTTGAAGGAACTCAAGCTAGAAGCTAGATGACTGCAAGATACCTGTTCATTGGTGACACAGTGCGCTTCGAAGTCTCTATATCTAGATTGAGAAATGACAGCCCCCCTGAAAAAAAAATAAATAATGTGTAAGTTGACTGTTTAGTTTACATGTGTTCATGGCACACGGTTCATGTGTTCTTGTATGCGCCTGAATTACTGATGAAAGTCGGACGAAATGCTGGCAAAGCTGCAATCAAAGCTTGAAGGAACTCCATGGTGTTTCGCTCCAGCCCAGGTCTGGAAAACCTAGATCTGTCCCTAAAGCCCGTCAGACCTTCAGTCTGGCAGTTTCACAGAAGGAGCCCCACTGACATCAACCGACACACGTGCACCCTGTGCTCTTTCCGGGGCTCTTTTTGTTGGGAAGATGTGCAGGTATGGAATTTGAATTGGTTTTGACCGAACTACGATCGCGTTGGATAAAACTTGCTGGAACTCTATAGTTGCATCAAATCTGTTGGATTACAGGGCTCAGCGCATCAATACCTGCAATGTCACATGATACATCTTAGGTGCTTCTGATACTTCTGGCCCCTCGCAGCACCAGCATATGCCCCACCTCCTCTCCACTTCAGCGCGTAAACACGCCACCTGCGGCCAGTTCTGTGGTCTTTGCAAGGTTTCCCTAACTTGGGTGGTTTATCCCGCTAGCTCCGGATTGCGGTGTGTATTGAAATAGGGAGACCTCCCAAAGACTCCCTGTGAGAATGGTAGTCGACTGAAACAGACCATTAAAAAGTTAACATACACACATTTCCCCAGAGTAAGCTTTCGCTGGTTCCTTCAAGTGTTTGTTTTTGCAAACCACCAAAAATACAAGGGAGTTCAACTGGTCAACTGGGTGGAAGGACAAAGACGACAAAACCAAGCGATCTTCAACACAGCATTGCTCAGGATCTGGTCTCTGGAAACAACAACGACGACAACAACAACAAGCAGGTAGAAACAAAAACAGCCGCCCAACATAGTTATCACATGTTGTAGCTCTGGAACTTCAAGGGTTAGGGATATGGTTGGAGTTTGAGGGAATGTTGGTATTGTAAGTAGGTGGACTTGTTGGACTTGTTTCACTGAAGTCTGGGCTGGTCCGCTTCTAGTGTTTTTGAAGTGTTGTTCTTGAGGGGGGGGTCCAAAATCAACAACGGGGCTGCAGTCTTTGTTTCTAGGCGTAGAAGCAACAACACCTTTTGAGGGGTGGGTCCAAAAAACAACAACAGGGCTGCAGTTATTGTTTTAAGGCTGTATAGAAGTTCAAAGTAGGCGCTTTGCAGAAAGTATTGAACAACAACAATTACTACTACAACTAGCCGTGGACCAACTACTAGTACTACCGCCACCACTACCACTACCACAACAACAACAACTGTGCACTACTATTGCTACTACTACCACACTACTACCACTACCACTACCACTACCACTACCACTACCACTACCACTACCACTACCACCACCACCACTACTACTACTACTACTACTACTACTACGACTACTACCACCACTACCACTACCACTACCACTACCACTACCACTACCACTACGACGACTACTACTACGACTACGACTACGACTACTACTACTACTACGACGACTGCTACTACTACTACTACTACAACAACTACTACTACTACAACAACTACTACTAATACTACACTACTACCACCAGTGCTACCAGTACTACTACTGGTAACAGAACTTGTTGTCTGGTGGTTTTGGGAGGGTGTCAAAAAACAACGATTAGGCTGCAGTTTTTTTCCCACCCCATTGTAGGGACAAAGGACGAAAATATGTTGTGGCCAGGTTGCAGCTTATATTTGTACCAACAACAGCATAATCAATAACAGGAACTACGAGTACTACGACAACAACTATAACTATAACTATAACTATAACTATATATAACTATAACTATAACTACTACTACTACTACTACTACTACTACTACTACTACTACTACTAC
>CAXAMN010015891.1:695846-721610 GCA_963970005.1 Durusdinium trenchii | reverse complement strand
ACTACCTACTACCTACTACCTACTACCTACTACCTACTACCTACTACATACTACATACTACATACTACATACTACATACTACTACCTACTACCTACTCCCTACTCCCTACTACCTACTACCTACTACCTACTACCTACTACCTACTACCTACTACCTACTACTAATACTACTACTAGACTACTACTACTACTACTACTACTACTACTACTACTACGACTACCGCTACCGCTACCGCTACCGCTACCGCTACGACTACGACTACGACTACGGCTACTACCGGTATACCACCACCACCACCACCACGACGACGACGACTACTACTACTACTACTAGTACCACCACCACTATACTACCACTACTACTACGACGACGACCACGACGACTACTTCTACGACAACAATATATCATGACATAAAGAGTGACATCAAGACGACCTGCGGAAATGATTCGTTTGTCCTGATCTCTGTCCATGGTGAAAGGTAAAACGATGTAAAACGACTGCCGCGAGCCTATGCGAGCCCTCACAACTATGGCATTGGCAGATTGAGGGTGATTGTCACCTGGGGTCTGGGGTTGGTCTGGGCCAAATTTGTAAGCTCTGCATTATATATTGAAATCTACATACGTTTCATCCATCCAATCGGTTCTGCCCACGGGCACGGTCCGGCCAAGAGCCCTGTAACATTCCGGGTGTCCTTGTACTCCTTCTCGTCCAGTCGATCTCGCTCCACCTGGCAGAGTGGGAGAGAGGCATGGGAAGCTAAGTCAGTACCCTCGGCTTTGCTTCATGTCGGACATTTCAGTCAAGATTTCACAATAGTCATAGAAGCTGTCCAAACAACGTGCATGTGCAGGTGCCCAGTGACTAGTGACCTCAAGTCGTTGATGCGCCGAGCTCTACGGGATCGTCTTTTCAATTCTCATCAAAAGAAGAGTGACAGTTGACTCAACACATCTCCACACATACCAATCAAAACATATTTAAACATACTCATATGCCATGATATGCTCATACAGACGCTCCAGCAGTCCGGCCCCATGACTGGTGGTTTTGGGGTGGTGCGTCCGCCGTATTTCCCGTCCCATGGAGCGGCTGGGAGGTGCAAACAGTCCACAAAAGCACCCCCATGGTCTTCATGGTTTTCCTTTCACGAAGACGAAGACGAAGACGAAGACAAAATGTATGTCATGGTGTTCATGTTTTTTCATGGTTTTCCTTTCACGATTGCTGGTCGAAGATGAACATTTTGATGTCTCACTTGCTGGTGAGCCCCTTGGAATGCCTCAATGGATGCCTTCTGCACAAGCAGCAATGTGGAATCACTGGGCTGCACTGAGATAATACTTGTACTTTCTTCTGAGATCACCAGAACAAGAGCCTGAATACTTTTCCACACTTCAAGATAGCCACACTTGCGCCTGAATCATGAGAAGCCTATTGCCATCAGCCTCCATACTTCGGCGCCAACGGCGGACCCTTGAAATCAAGGTCCGCGTCACTAAGAGTGGGACAGTGATGGCCAGTGTTTTTTCATAGTCTCTCCGAAAGCGGCTTCACATGGACAATAGATTTTCCTAGGGCGTTCAAGCCCTACGGAATATACAACAATGTGTGCCATCGAAATGTCAACAAACCATCCACCGTCCGAATCTTGCCATAACCATCCCATCCCACTTTCACTCAACATGTTCCCCACCTTGATGGCACTCAGCACCTGTGAGCGCGGGGAGTGTCTGCGGGTTTGCACCACTGGGTATGTCGTTTCAGAAGGCCCAGCCAACCACCAATTTGGTGTCCCAAGCACTGAAATTCAGAGACAAGGACTTCCAACCAGTGGATCGATCCTGCACCACAAAAGATCCGACTTGTAAGTCTCATTGTGTGAGCATTGTGAGCATAAACCAAAGCGAAGCAAACATGGCAGCACTGGAATTGATAAGAATTCACTGCAATTGGAGAGCTAGCCTGTCTTACATTCTCTCGCACCAGATCTATGACACATCTGTAGTACGCTCAGGGGAAGGAGAAATCTGTAAACCTGCTGTTGGATGCTGTTGGATTGGTTTCACGCATTGATGGTATTGTCTTTTCAAGTCAGTGACCTTGCTTGTCGGCAAGCGGCAAACATATGCCAATACGATCTATACCTGGATCTTCCAACTGTGCAACATGTCTGCCTTTTGACTGGATTTATAGATGAAAAGGCAAACCTGTTGCATAGTTGGAAGATCCAGGTATAGCCCATACGTCCACCTTTCACAGCTGCCGGGAGAAAAACACGTGGTCTACCTGCTGCATGTTCTTCACGATGAAGGCCGGCATGGTCTTGACTGGATGTCGTCCTCGGCACCCGCGGGCGGCAGTGACAGGTAGGGCTTTCAACACCTTGAGCCTTGAGCTACCAAATGGATACGGACTTAAGGGCAATGATAGACAAAACATGCTGCTGTGGTACCTCAGTGTGATCCATTAAGTTTTGATATTAATTGCCTTAGGTGCTGGTACACATCCAGCATAGATCCAGGAGTGGTGCATTGAACATCAGCCCCATGCAAATGCCAAGAAACCCAAAAGAATCATTGCAAACGCTGAATCTGAAAAAAGATCGTCTCTTAATGGCTCTTAAACACCTGGGTGTGTCCTCAAAACACGTCACTAGCAAGTACCCTTGTTCAGGAAAGTAGATTCCACAGCACAAGTCCATCTGTTGCGGAACTTGGTCTCCAAAACGCCGCCTCCGCTGCCGACGAGCGGCCGCAGGCGGACCAGACCGTTGCACGGCGCTCGTCCTGGCGATTCGGACTCGATCCAAGCGAAGATCACAGCGTTTCGGGCCAAGACCCCGGATGGGCGGGGGTTTTCAAAGTAGGTAGTGAGATGGAGTCAGTCACACATTCCCAACACATCCCGTTTGGGTGATGGGCAGCAAGATGAAGCAAGGTTGGCACGTCACAATGTTGAGCGTCCAAAATTGCAGTGAAACGAACGATAGAAACGGACAATCCTGTAATAGGCTCCTTTGAGATCCTTCAGGGAAAAGTCTGTAACGTGAAAAAGAGGGGCACCTCTTTTCGCACACAATCGCTTCACATCAACACCAAGCCCCCCGAGCCCCTATCGGCCGACATCGACGTCTTTCTCGGCGAGTCGACTGCCGCGATCCTCCTGGATCGCCTTGCCAAGGATGATGAACCTCTCCGGTGTCCGGTGGGAAAGCGGCTTTTGTGGGTTCCGTCGCTGTAGCGGTCCGCCAGGAAGATCCGAAGAAAGACATATACCTGGAACTTCCTCAGAGTGTCGTGTTGTGATCTTTTTCTGAAATGTGGTTCACAAACCTAAACAAAAGACAACAATAAAGGTATGTTGAACTACCGACCAAAAACACAAGCGAGCTCGGTTGCAGGTCCCTCGGCAACCAGTCCTACCTTCTCAGAAGGTCCTTGGATCCTCCCAAACCTACGAGGTCCAGTGTTGAAGAAATCACCTTCTCAGAGAGTCTATGTGGATCCACACTAAATACTGTAGTAGCACGTACGGATACGTAATTACATGTCCATCTTGGGCCCTTGAATTAGCTCGGAAGTCATCCAATTGAAGTTACGTCAATATTCAGGACTCTGTAGATCCAGTCCGACTTCGACCATTTAGGATCCTGTGGCAACTTCAATGGAATATCAATGGAATACATGAGTCAGTGCAATTAGGGATGCTTCTTAGACTCGGACAATCCCCTGTCGAAGCTTTTTACACCCTCTTCAAAGGATCTTTGGACTGTCCTTTCCAGCAAGTCATCAACAAGCTCTTGCCTCAGTGGTGTGTGAGTTGTCCGCTTCGGGTTCCCCTCTCATGTGAGGTTGGAGGTCCGTCAGTCTCCGGTGCAAAGCGAAGCACACGAAGCAAGAAACGCCCACGCGCGCTGTCTGCGCCTTGAAGGGTTCTTGCCCGCCTCGGAAGGACTCAGGTGGGGACTTCGTGGGCTCAGGTGGACTTCAGATCAGCAGAATCTCCAGACCTTCTGAATGTGCGTACTCATCTGGTAAAGTTAGTTAAAACAAAAACATATCCACAAGCATGGGATCATGATGATCATCTTATGTTGAAACATGTTGAAACAAGTCCACAAGCAGCTTGAGCTGGTTGAGCCGATCTGACGGCATGATCTCCCAATCAACGTCCAGCCAACTGAGACATCGGCCAAAGTGAAGAGGTGTCGAAAACCCGAATCCTGGTCCTGCAGCGTCGGAGGTCAAATGGCCAAAGCAAAAGCTCGGTGGCGATGAGGGACCTTGAGGGTGCTGCCGACCTTGGATATCTTGAAACGCCTCACCTGGAGTGCCAAGGATATGCAAGGATCTACTGATTCTATTGAAAGAACCATGGGTTTCTTTTTTGCTCAGGGAGTATATCTGATGTCTATATGTTCCATCTATTTCCCCAAACAAAAAGCAAAAACGCCCCCAACGCGCCCCCCCCGTCCCGGCCCGAACGGCACGGCCCCCACGGCACCGGGCAGCCCGAACGGCAAAGGACTGGACCCACTCGACGGCATCGTCCGAGCTTTGAAGGCTCGAAGGCGCCTCCGTCACCTCAGGTGTCCACTGTATAAGACAGTCATATTGAACGGATATTGTAGAATATCTATTGTATAATAGACCATAACAGAATAGTCAAGATAGATTGTTATACGGATACAATACTGTATAATGGACCTGGATCTTCCAACTTTGCCATATGCAGAATTTCTGCCGAACTTGGCTTGCTTTATAGATGAAACATACATAAATTTGACACAGTTGGAAGATCCAGGTATACATGTACATATTTAATAGTCTATATATATATTAATTTAACACATATTTGGTTCAATATTACATTGATAGAAGTACAAAAGACTATGTTTGGGACAGTTTCGGACCCCTGATTCCTTTTTCGGGTCACTGAAAGACCATGTTTTAAATAGTCTTGGACTCTGAGGCTATATTTAACACTGTGTTCTTCAAAGTGATCTTTTGATCCCAAGGTTTGAGGTCACTTACGTAGGCCTGTACACCACACCAGCAAATCCTTCAACAAGTGGGTTGAAATCTCTACTAGCTTTGGAACAGCAAAGAAAACCATCGGAACGCCCTTCACCTTGGATGTTGATTTGTTTGCCAAGTGGTACGCATTCAATATTGAAGCTTATCATGTTTCAAGTCAGTGTGTCTTAGACTCAGGCAGAAAAACGTCAATAGACCACAATCGCCGGCTGCTTTTCAATTTACAGTAATGCAATGTTGTTTCACGTTGTTTCTATAGGCAGACGCAAACAACGACGAACGCCTCACATCTCATATCATTGAGTTATCGCTGCTGTGACTGAGCGGATTCGTTTTTGCCACAAGCAACGAGAACTCCAGCAATGCTTTTCTCGGTGATGGCTCGAAGACAGCAAAATCCTAACTTGAGGCCTCCGAAGATGACGGCCATGAAGGCAACTCCCTCCATTGACATGTAGTTAGTGAGTCTGCAAAGTGAAATCACTCCCAGTCCCCAGCCATGTGAATACCGTGCCACGATTTGCTGGGCATTTCTGCTCAGACGTTCCGAGACGTTGGAGGATCCTCACCCGCATCCACCAGCTTAGACCCAAGGATCTCATCTTATTCCACTCCATCGCATGGCTGAGCCCAACTCTGAACTCTCGAAACCAGCCTTCGGAAGCCGAACGGCACCTGATCGGCACCCAGTTGATGCATCTCATCGGGTGGTTTTCACGGCTTTTCAAAGCTATAGTCTCGCTCGACTCGGCAGATCCGCGTCGTGTAGCGGCGATACCAATCTCTCTTGCCCTTCTTCTGCGCCATCAAATGTGCTCCGTGGGCCTGACGCGGCGGCTGTGGCGGCGGTGTCTGTACCCTACCTGACCAAGGCAATAATCATCCCAAACCTGACAGGGGCCATATTAGTGTGGCAGCTTTGGATGTTCAAGCCCTGTTTGCCACAATATGGCCATGCGTTTCTTTGGTCATCACCTGGAGTGAAGGGTTCAAATCCAGCGATGCTGTTCCTGACATTGTAGCTAAGCCTAGCTTCAGCTTAGCCCGTTTGACCCGGCTTCCGGAGATCGACGTTGGAACTACAGGAACTGCATCGCCGGCGAAACTCTACAATAGAAGCATCTAACAAGTCTTGATAGTCTTGTTTCTCAACTGACTATCCCATTGGCTGTCTTGTGTGCGAGGGAATATCCAAAGGGCAGCCACCCTAAACCTCATAAATTGAGAGTTAACAAACAAAAGTATCAACCAACAAACACCAAGTAACAGCAATTCCATCCAATTTTGGTGTCCCACCCAATACCCCAGTTCCAAACCATAACCATACGCGACAGACCGACCACACCTAGACCGTTCGTCCCGTCTAGAGGATTGGGCGCCTTCCAATGGGCGATGTCCTCCTCTGATCTCCAGTAGCTCACAGTGATACCCACCGTGTCCCGTGCACTCTCCACGCCCAGGAATCCTGGCGAGTCCCAGTAGGAGCGAATCCGTTGAGCTAACGCGCACAACGCCATCGGGTCATGCGCAAAGAACACAACAAAAATGTCGATCCTGTTCTGCTCGGCAAAGAAAAGGAGTCGTAGATTCGTAGATGTTACCATGGGTTGTGGTTTCAAGTATCTTCATATTTATACATTATATACATTATATTATATCATGTATCTTTGAAATCTCAAGTAGAAAAGTTGCATTCTACTTTTAAAAAAATACCTTCATTTACATTTCAGGGCTGCAACTACCAGCAGGAACAACAAGTCTGTTCATATGTTGGACAAGCACGCAAGCAGCCAGGATCAGCCAGGTGTGGTGCTCGCTGATAAACACTGGATTGGAACAGCGTGCAGCGGGTGGCCACACCGTTGCATTGAGATTTCTGGTGTGCATTGAGATTTCTGGTGCGTCTTGGGCCACACCCAAGACGACACAAGTGTAAACTTCATGGAACATCTTGGCTTGGCAATGCTTCAACTGGGATGAAACACCAAACTGAAACCATCAAAAACCATGCTGTTGATGAACGAAATCCTGCACCACCTCACCACTTTACCCTGGAAGGGTCGCATAGCAACAACCCCTGCGCCCCCTCATTCAATGTTGGAGCGACGCCTCTGAGGAGGTGGTGCAGGATGTTTGACCTTCAACTCGTTTTAATTGTCTCACTGTGGTGGCCCCAATGTTGATGAGGGAGAATGAGGGCAGCAAGAAAACTGTGCGGCAAAGCGGTGCAGGATTTTGGACCTTTAACTCTGTGGTGGCCCCAATGTTGATGAGGGAGAACGAGGGCAGCAAGAAAACTGCGGGCAAAGCGGTGCAGGATGTTGTCCATCAACAGCCAACAGTAGCTCCGAAGAAACACTCCAAAAAGATCGAGATCTCACCAACTACCCACGGACCCGACCAATTCCCAGCCAAAATCAGGTCAATGCAAGGCCACAACGTCTCCTGGCTGCTTTTTTGCCAGCTCCACCATGCGCTCAGCCATCTCATCGTAACCTTCCTGTTCAGAACCAAAGCGGTACATTATTTGGGCCATGAATTTGGCAATCTTATGACATCTTATGACCCAAACAGGTAACATGCAAACATCCTTACTCTTGAAAGTGTCCTGCAAATGTTAGCACTTAGCAACGCAGCAAGGCAAATCGTCCAATTCTTGGCATGTCCATCGGTCCAACTATCCGGTCCCCAGAGCGGATCCGGAGAACAGCCGCATTGCAGAGAGGCCCGGAAGGCCGAACAGAGAGACTCGTCCCTTGCTTCCAATGCCCATTGGAGGCAAAGAAACACACATGAATCACATCTGAAACAACACCTATAGAAGTTCATCAAAACCAAAAATCCTTTTGGTCATATTCTAAGTGCTAGCTGTCCACTATATAGAAGTTCATCCGAATTCCATGCCTCCACACCCGTTCGCTCGCTGGTGAAGATCACCGCCCAATAGGGAGCCTTTGGCGTCGCCACGCCACTGCTGGAGCGCATGACTCGCGCGAGTCGGAGCTGCGGGGAAAGCGCCAACCGCGGCCGGAACATGGCAGTGGAGGCGATTTCGGCCGGAAGCAAGTGGCACCAGGCACCACCGGTTCCACAGTGGTATGGGCCCTCTTCCTTTGCGCAAAAGAATCTATATAGCTTGCAAACATTGTCCAAAACAAAAGGGCGTGCAGAAAACCATTTCTTTTTCATTGTATTTCAATGTGCATTTTGTCTTGGAGGCAACTTTGCCGCTCTTAAACCAAATGAGTGATTGAACATGCCGAAATAAAAATGCAATTCCATATATATATATATGTTCAATTGTGCCAATGGACGGTAAAATAAAACCAAACTAACTCGAAACAAACTCAACCCCTCTTGGCAAAGCACCACCACGTACAAGTTCAAAAGGATCTCGTTGCCAAGAAGATACCTCAGCCCGACTGGACGATGGTATGTGTTTTCAAAACCATTCAAAACCAGTTGCGCCACTGCGTGGGAGAATCAGTGAAGCGTCTTGCCATGTCTTCCCAGAACGGCCAACCTTGAGTGCAACATAATACCATGATTTGTTAATTGAAAAAATTATATAACAATTTGTGAATATTTGTCATTTTCCATGACTCCCGGCCTTCAGCAAAAGTGTCTCTTCTGCGGTGTCACGGTAAGGGGCAGTGTTTGGTTTCGTTCAGAGTTGGTCCAAAGGGACCCCCAAAACATAAGGATCATATGCTTAACCACAGCACCGGGCCGGCGTCCAACCAATTCTCTAATTTAAACAACGTCCGAACAAAGATCCATTCACTCTTGAGGTCGCCAACAGTATTTTTTCCTGCTGGCGCCCTTGAAACAGAACGAGTTCTATAGCAACCGATGCTAGGATCGTCGCATCTCGTTGTTTGTCGACGAGTACACCCCGATTAGACAGGCACACAGATTTGAGAATTCCAAAAGGATTTGCACTGATCATAGCACAGTCTGAGAGACAGAAACTGATTGTTTCAAGGTAAGTTGGAGGTTTTTCTGGGGCACATCAGGAATAAAGAAAGGTGTCCTGTTCATCAACAATCTGGATCTAAGCTAGTGGTTTCTAAGCCAGTGGTTAGGGGTGTCTTGAGTGAGGCATGATGAGGCTGTTCAATCTGGAGAAGTTTCGTGCCACCCTCTGTGCTGAGAACGTTGCCATCCTCACCCGCTTTCCGCGAGCATCCAGCAACACGAAGCCACCGGAGGCCCCTTGTCTAATCTGAATCTGATTGGGGATGACTGCCCAAATCTGCAAATAAATGATGCCACTTGTCAGGTGCAAGCCAGCCACTGCAGTAGGAAGACGAGTCGATGCATGAGCTCCTCTGAGACGGTGCCAAACGGCAACACATAGAGGAGGACATTGATGCCGCGCGGCGCCTAAGTGCAGTCAGGCATTTTTGAGCGTGCATAGTGGCCACACTGGATTTCTGGGTCGCTTGCTGGCAGCTTGCAGTTTCGCAATGCAATGTTCCGCACGAAGCGGCCAATTTAGTGTGTAAACATGTTGCCATCTCACATACTGCATGGCAAGCACTACATGAATCATTGAATCATGCTATGACAACCGCACGACTGCGCTGGAAAGCTATTGCAGATTGTCTCAACGAGTGTGTGGCTGTCAGCTGTTCGAACCATGACAGTCTTCTGTGCCGATGTGGTCAGGTACCAACTGCCCTCTGAGCGGGTCAGTAGTAGTGGCTGCAAAACTATTGCACTTGCAAATGTCCAAACGTTCAAAACAGCCCCTGCATCCCCTCAACACCTATGAACTTGAGACCCCACTCCATATTGAGGGCTTGGCCTTTACATAAGAGCTCGCGGCATCTCCAAACTCAGTACGACACCACCAACGCTGCAAGTGCAAAGACCAGTCGGCCCCAGCAATTGCGCTTCGCATGTCCTTTCACCGCCGAAGGCCTTTTACCCCACCTAATTGTACCTAAACTGAGCAAAACCAGCCCCAGATAATGTATCATATTGCACACTTTCACCAGGACCCAAGAAATGTTCACCCTTGCTTAGGACA
Source organism: Durusdinium trenchii (assembly GCA_963970005.1). NCBI lineage: Eukaryota > Dinophyceae > Suessiales > Symbiodiniaceae > Durusdinium > Durusdinium trenchii. Next base: position 711,534 of record CAXAMN010015891.1, on the reverse strand, counting down.
TGTTTCCCATGTCAGATCAGCATGAGAAGACTGCAAGCGAAAGCTACAAGCGAGTGCTACAATGAACCTCCACCTCAGATTGTCTACAAAACGACCCCTCAATGACCGGGCCAGTGGTAGCCAAACCCATGACCAGGGTTTGGTGTTGCGGAGGGGTCAGAACTGGTCAACAACTTGGTTGAGGTCATGGCCAGCCGTAGGAACCTTGGATGGTTCTGTCCTGCAAGAACTGGCACATTCCTACAAAAACTGGCTTGAAAGTCGGGGAGAGATCTGACTTTACCTATATCTTTTTTCACTCTAGCCCCCATGCTGCCACAATGCCGCTCATGTGATCATGTGATAGCCGCATCACATCGCGCCAACTTGGCAGCCCATAGCAGTCACAAAAACATACAGCATGTAACAATCAATAATACACATTAATACACCAACAACGCGGGCAGGCATTGGCGAACTTTGCTCTGAACGGCACTTCATGGGGCCTCGACCCAGGCCTTAGTCAGAATAGTATATCTTTGAGAGCAGTTCTTTATTCAACTCTTTGTGCACTTCTTAAGCGATTGGCCACACCGGCTAGCCTACTTCTGTATTCAACAAACATGGAACAATATCTACCAGGAAACATGCAGCAACTCTGTGCCGGAAAGTGTGGGAAAGAAAACAAAGGATTCATGGGTGATTATCATTACCCAATGTATAATGTATCATGAATCATCTATCTGGAAAACGGTGATTTGATTATCAAACGGTGATTGAAGTATCTGGAAAATATGTATCATGTAACCAATTTGTCCACCCGTTGGATTTGAGTAGGGTGTCTTCACAAGAAGACTTGGGTGTCTTCACCCATAGGAAGTGATTGCAAAAAAGCTCCATAACACGTTTCCAAGGCGTGTGGACTTGCCAACACTTCCAAGAAATGCATGTTCAGCACATCCCCCATGGTTTCTGGCCTCCAGGCCTTCCATACCAAGGTTGAAAGCGGCTGTGTCACGGGGCGGAAGATGCCCAGGATCCCAAAACCAACGATTGGGTTCTGGGTCATATCATATGCTATATAGTGACATAAACAATATGCATGGTATATAGTATTAATAATTAAATATATTGCAGTACTATATTTAACTTTGAAACAGTATTTAGTTGATCATCCGCCCTGGCATCCGCCGCTGAAAACGTGTCGCTCCAACGTCCGTCGCCCGGGCGCCAACAGGTAGAGATCGCTCAAAAGTTCCCGTGCCTGGGCAGCGGAGGCCCGGGAGGCTTTCGGTGCCATGCCCCCCGTGCTGCATGCGCGGTCAACGGATGGAGAAACGAGTGACCAAGGCAGCCTTCTGGCGTCGTTCCACAAACACGTTCCACAACACGTTAACATCAAGGCAGTACGTGATTGGATACATGATGACTTTCTTGGATGCAGGAGCGTCTTCATGACACTGCATTCCCCAGAAGTCCACGATCGCACTCTTTTGTGCTTGGCCGCAATGAACATTTGCTGGAGGTATCCAGCCCCTATGTTCCTCACGCATAAGCAAACGTTGATAAACCATTGAAATTCATGGGAAAACTGCCGCACATGAACCACTTCACTTCAAGCACCTAGTCCGACATCCATTCAGGCCCTTCGCTTCACCTCTTCGCTTCTCCTCTCTTTGCAGAACGCCTCGTAGATGTATATGATGTATAGACGGATATAAATGTAATTGTTATGTATTATATATATATATTGTATCTATTTAGAATTACTTAAACCAAGAAAAAAAAACAACTATATATTTATATACATTACATCATTCTATGTTCCTTCTATATACATGTCTTGTTCAGCGCCTCATCTTGAGCTGGAAGGCCTGTGCTCGCCTGTGTCTGTCCAGACTCGTGGAAGACTTGCAGAGCGTGTTTCCCGGTCTGACATGACACCCTAACACCCTAGCTGTCTGTCACTGGAGCATAGCAAGGCAAGGAAAACCAACACCCTCTCAGACTCATCCTGATGAACGGTAGAAAAGATCCGCTGTACCACTTGGGAACATATTTGGCCTTGTGCTTGGATCTGCCTCATGCCAAGTTCACCATGTAATTCTATTTGTATATTTCTGGATGTATGTAGGCGGATATAGACTTTCCATGCAGAATCTACTGCAAGCAGCGGTTGACAACCTGTGTGTGTGTGTGTCGAGCTCGGTCGGGTTCAACATGATAGTACTTGAAATCTCCTTTGGGTTCAAAAAGGAGCAGTGAGTTTTCATGGATTCCAGGAAGAGCATCTTTTGCAACAACCGCGATTCCTATTGCCTATGATCATGAAACATGATTCCAAACATGCTGGCAGAATTGAGGGTGAATCAAGGGTATCTATTTCAGGCCTTTAAAAGCACAGGAAGTTCATTTCTGGCCCAAACTATAACAATGACTTTGCCAGTGGCACAAAACCCTCAGAATCGGGAAGCTGGTTACCCCACAAACAGTGGTTCAGCGGTTCAATCCGCGGCTTCTTTCAATGTCTTTCCATTTCATCCCAGGTCTCATGCCCAAACCCCAAGATCTAGGGCTCCATTTGTTCCCACCTCACGACCTCCCACCACTCACGACCCCACCCCCACCTATCCGCCACCTATCCCCACCTGGTCACCTCCGCCTCTGCGAACGGATCAGTCCCCGTGACGATCGACGGTCCAACGAGCGATCCAACGAGCGGGACCACCTGGATCTCCAGGATGCTCATGGAGCCGTCATAGGGTTCCCAGTGGCTCACCTCGGAGCGGTCTGGAACGGAGTGTGGGAACCAACAAAAATGGGATAGAAAGCTCAACTAAACAAAATGGATTGAAGAAATGGATAACAAATGGATTGAACACGACACGAAACTATCGATTGTGCTTGAAAACTCTTGAACATATGTGAAACAAATGGAATTGTCTTCCTCGATGCGAGTTGTCCTCTTGAGTACTTTGACCTGGGTCTGACCCACACATTGACGACAGGATTGACCTAAAAGAACAACGGCTCACGCAGGGCTCAGCAAACCAAACCATCCATGCCCTTGGCGCCCTCGGCACCCTGGCACAGCGGCCCTGTCGACGACTGCCCGGGGCGGCGTCCTGGTGGACCAAAGCGGCAAAGGCTGGGAGATCAAAGGTGAACACATGTGAAAACACTCCCGGCAGCCATGGATGAGTACATGAGAATGGTTCTAAAACGATCGGAGGTAAGTAGAAACTTTGAGCAACATCCTCTTATAAGGACCTTTGATTTTTCCGGATTTTGTTGGGATGGAGTTTGATATGGACCAGCTATGACGAGCTAGGTTTCACGGACCAGGCCATGTCACAGCAGAGGATTTGCGCCCCTGTTTTGCAGCCCAAAAGGAATATATGTGTTTTGTTGGTGCCAAATATAGTCACATGGACTTCTATAGGGAATGACAACACATAAAAACTCCATTGCTTGCCTGGCCCCATCACGCAGGCCGATCAGCGCATGGTGAGCGCATGTCTTTTCGTTGGTGAGCGCAGTGCGAGGACAAACGATGTTGATGTCCTTCCTCCAAGTCAACGCAAGCAAACGCATGCCCTGGTTTTGCGGAGTCTTCGATGGAGGTCAGAGACATCATTGTTCGACTTGATAGTCGTGACACTCAATCTGATGAAGCTCTCCTAGGTCTCCCAGTGAGCCACTCTTTGTCTCACTGTAGTTCCAAACAAAGAAAGCCCCAGGAGACGTGTGAACACCCTCATAAAACTTCCCAAAGACCTTGGCCAGAACAGCCTCCAAGACTTTGCTATGCGTCACAAAGAGGACCACGTCACCATCCTTCAAGGCACATTGGACGTGTGATCGAGAGCCGTTGTCACAGTTGCTTGAGAAGGACCCCTTTTACGAATGACTATGATGAGGGAAATCAAACATTTATTGGCAGTATAAATATCCATTGACAGTATACCCCTCACGAACAGTGCAAACATGTGCAAACGTCTTTGTACTATCTTGTGCTTTCAGCAACATACAAACCAACTTCATTACTTACAAATATCAAGGCTATACAAATCAGGTTCCAAGTACCTTATCAGAAGGTGATGTGTTCAACACTGTTATGTAGGTGCCATGGTCGGGCCCAGTCACCAGTCGTACCGAAGGTCATATGCAAAAGCCATGCAAAGTTATTAGGCTATACTTGCCCCGAATCAGGTTCCACCACCCTTCAAAAACTAAAACAACGTAAAACATCAAAACAATGTTTGGACCGCTTCGTCGTCTCCTCTGAGGCCTCGAACACTTCCGCCGCCAGGGCTTCCACGCGCAACGACGTCTCCGAGGGCGTCTCCAAACCCTCGAAGTAGGCCTTGTGCAAACGTTCCTGGGGACTCAAGCTGGCCAAGGTTCGGAACAACTCCGCGTGCTGGGAATAGATGTCACCTGCATGTCAGGGACTTAAGCATTGACTCACACAAAAACTGTCATGACTCAGTCAGTTACTGACCGTTTTTTTGGGGGGAAGAATGAATTGGGGTGCAATTGTTTGGAAGAATGGGAAGTCCTTGAACCCCGGATCTTCCGAACTGTCCAAGCAAAAAAGCCAGCAAGCCTGGACAGCAGTGGAGTCTCTTGTACTTGTACAGCTATCTTTGAGACTTTGAGGGTGGAACAAATATGAACAATTAATAACAATTAACATTCAAGAACCGAATTCAATCTTGTTCCTTGCCTTCCACCAATCGCAACACCAACAAAAAGACAAAAACAACACACACAAGTCTTCTCCCGGCCTTTCACCATCCCCTCGAACTTCCCCAAGCTGGGCTCACGCAGCCGTTCCTCCACTTCGACCTCCGTCGGCGTAGAGCTCCCCGCCGTCGTCGCCATCGCCGCGGCGTAGAGCTCCGCGGTGCGCTTCGCGCGCTTCAGGTCCGAGGTGAAAATCTTCGGCGTCTTCGAAGCGATCTTGGAGGCTAAGAGGCGTCCAGTCTCCTCTGGGGGGGGGACGCATGGGGACGCATGAGGTGGAGGATGGTGGAGGTCTTTATATCTTTATAGTTGCTACTCTGGTTGCTGGGCATGGGATCTTGTTGGGTTTGCTCGTTGAAAATCCCAGTGTGGGACAGTAACCCCCAACGAAGATCTGAGAGACCCCGAACTATCAGCCCTCCTTGTTCATTCTATGTTTGTTTTCTCCATCAAAGCCTCTCCTCAGCTTGTCTGATCCCCTCCGGTGCCAGTTCAGTATCCTGCTGACCCTGCCACTTCTTCGCCAAGTTCCACGTCGTGGTGCCGTGACGACACATGTAGATCCGCAGCCTCTTGGACGACGCAGGTGGATCCGACACCGCAGCCGGGCGCTTCATGACGTGGCGCCGAGTGGGCGGCGAAGGCACACCCAGCCTTTGGAGAGACTTGATGTGAGCTTTAAGGTCGAGGAATTTGGTTGAATTGGTGCCATCTGCACCTGTCTGCTCGGTATTTTCTGTTTGACATTGTTGGTATCTATCATTTAATTTCGGTGTGAATGAGATTCATGGCTGCAACATCTGAATCGGAATGGATGTGCGGGAACATGCTGCGAGTGAGCTTGTGAGTGACACTTTCCCTTATTCAGCTATTTGATTTTGAGCCTGGGCAGTTTGTACACGTGAATGAACGCACTCAAGCGTCAAAGACTCCAATTAAGCTGCTAACCAACTGTGGCACGTCCAAGTGCAGCTGCAACTCTAATCCTGCTATATCCTGCTCAGCACGAGGATGACATCAAAACATGGTCTATACCTGCATCCTCCCACTGTGCAAAATTCCTGCCTTCTCATCTGAAAAGCCTGCCAAGTTCGGCACACATATTGCATGTAGTTGGAAGATCCCAAGTATATACTCCAATACTTGGATGCGATGTAGTTGGAACTCCCCAACTAGATCCCACATATTGCATGTAGTTGGTAGCAACTTGGACTCCCCCCCACCCCCAAGTGACCGCGATCCACACCACGCCAACGCCGCGTGGGGCTGCGTCGTCGGCGCTCCGGAACGCCCCACAGTAACTGGGTCAGGCTCCGCGGCCCCGTCGCCAGGATGGTCCTCGAGCCGGGTGGTCCCGGTTCCGGGACCTGAGGAATGGGGAACTTCTGGTCATTCACCTGCAGGAAACGTACAGTCATTAAGGACATGTCCCAATGTGTAAAGATTGTTCCACTTCCGTAGGATCCAAACGGCTTGTCCCAAAGGCGTCCACATTTACTTTCGCCGTGCATGGATTTTGAGCACATGTTTGCAACCCCCGATTTAAGGCATTTACGTGGTGAACATTCTGCATTGTGCCAGGCAGCTACATGTGGCACATGTTCTGGTCTGTTGGGGCAGAATGTTAAAACCTCAAGTCCCTAATTAAGCAAAAGACTCTCTATTATAAGACACATATATATATATATATACTTAATAATACTAGATACATAGACACACCTACTTAGAATGGTTTGCTGATTTGAGTACATAATCATATTTTAAAGTCTTGCTCTGTAACATCTTAAAACTCTTACCTGAAATCATTCAAGCTGATGGACAGAATCCTGTGACGAGATATATACTGTAAATACACTGTAAATATCTCAACTTCAGTACAAAAATTGATCCCATGAATCCGTCATTTCGACATATTGGGTGAACATCCATTACTTGGCCATGGCTCAAATGCGACCCCGAAGGCAAGGCGTTGGCTTCAGCTTTCTCCAAGAGGACGTCCGCATTGGTTAACTGGCCACGTTGAGAGGCGAGGTGAGCGAGGCGATCGTTGAGACCCCGAAGGCAAAGGCAGTTTGCGCACCCGCACCCATATTCCAGGCCTAACATGTGTCTCAACACCTATAGAAACATTGCAAGACCATGCAAATCAACAGTCGCAAAAAAAAAACAAACTGTTCTGCCTGATTCTTAGAGTAGTACATTACATTCAAAAACCATCCAGCATAGATGCAAAAAGGGGTCAAACTACTGTTCAACCAAACATACCCCCACAGTTCCCAACAACTCCAGGCCATCCGATCCTATTCCACTTTTTCTGAAGTCCAAATCTATGATATAATATACAGTAGCCCAAAGGATCCATGGCAAATATATACCAACATTCACCACTCAGGAAAAAAAACACCACATGTAGTATCATGATGTCTCATGTAGGGCCATATTTGCTTACATGCATCTGTTGGGCTAAATTGTTTTCTGCCATGTCTTCAGCCTCTTCGCCCCCGCAGGTCGACACCCCGGCCATCCCGTCGTCGCTGGCCTCCTCCAAGTCGTCCACAAAGCGCACCGCATCGGCGCGGTCGTCGCCCACGTCCTCCTGTCCGGGACAGGTGCAGCTGCAGGACCTCGGCCGGGCTGCCACGACATCATCGCGACGGGTCGGGTCGCGGTTTTCGGGCGCAGGTCGGGCGCAGTGCAGAAGTCATGGCAAGGTCTCAAAGCAGTCCGTCGTTTGGTGTGTTTTGCGGTGTTTGTGATGTGTTTTTTTCCGAATGCAGGATGGGGTAGATGATAGATGAATGTTGGGGTGAGCTTTGGAATACCCGGAAACTGGTAAAGGAGAAGAAGAACAACCCCCCAAAATAGATCAACACAATGGTATTCCTTGCAGTAGATTGGTTCGAGGGCACCAAACAGCAAGTCAGCAATCAACACTCAAGGCCCTTGTAAATCAAAGACCTTTGGGCCTTTGGCTTCAAACGTTGATCTGGACTGGCATGAACAATCTGACAGCCTTCACCATATAGCTTTTAAAAGATAGAACCCCCCCTCACTGCACAAAGCAGAGCGGCGCATCCTGGCCTTTGTGGGTATGGCTGTGGGTCATGGCACTCGGAGACCCACTGGTGGACCGGTGGACCTGGTGGTCCGGTCGTAGACCTGCTACGGCGGTGGCCCATACTCCAAATCACTTCATGTTTACCCCATCTGGGAGTCTATGATCCACCACCGATAGCGGCTATAGAGGTATTCAAAAGGAGTCAATGCATGGACTGGTGAACTTGTGGATCGCAGAACGTCTATATATATATAGTTATGATACAATACCAATTTGGCGGATCGTTCCGACGTTTTTTTCCAAAACCCCAGCTGTCACCACCTTTGGTCGCGGCTGGCAAGATGTGGCTGGGCCCTCTGCAGCACCACCCCTAATACTCTCCAGTAAGCATCACTAGTGGTGGATGAAGGCGGTTGCAGCCTTTCACGAGTGCATTTACGCAGTGGGATATAATCATGTAGAATCTGAGGCGCAATGAGTAATGTTTTTGAGTGGTCACAGTGCCCCTTATAAATGCCACATGATGCCACTAGCAAGAACATCCATCAACTGCACTTCTTCATCCTTCCCAAACACTCCATGGATCCAGAAGACTGGCCAACATGTGACGGTGACTTTAACATGAATTTAAGGATCCATGCTGGTTAGACATCTTCTAGACATGGATTGTCGGTACATCTCCCAGGTCCAATCCTCATGGGAGGGTCAGAAGCCCTGGAGCCTTCTGCCTTCCCGCAACCCTTCGACCGCCAGGTCTCCCGGCCAGGGGAGGTCGAGCCCAAGCCAGTGGCGCATCGCCCTAAAAAAGGGCGATCACGTGCGATCGTGGAGGCATCAATCCACCAAAAAAGAGCCCAAGAACGGTCAGGATGGCAAGAGAATTCCAGAGATCGCCATACTTTGCCTTCCGAACGCATTTCGCTGGCCGTACTCTTTCGCAGAGTTTGGTCGGCGCCTCGGAGGTCTTCAGCGGCCTGCATCCATGCGCCTGGCGTTGACAGCCCCCCATAAGAGGCGTGGGTGCTAAGAGGCGTTGGGTGTAGATGAACTCTTGGAACTCAGGAGCCGGAGCATGCTCCACTGCGAAAAAACAGACCGAACTCGGGAAGTCAAGCGGAGCGCCCCGGCCGAAGCGGACCATCGCCCCTTGGAAAACGAGATTCCTCCACAAATGGGTGAACGAAGTACCAGGACCCTTCAACAAATCACCACCCACCTTTAAGTCTGCAAAAACCACCAGAGGAGACCTGTTGGAAGGCGTGTGCTACATAAATATAACTATACACCTTCTGCTTCCATTACCTTCTTTTGGTTGGGGGATGCCAAAAAACATAGTGTGTTTTGTTGTTTTTAATAACCAGGTCATTAGAATTCTCAATCTGTACATTGCGGTCTCATACCCTAAAAAAAGGTATTGGATCATACCCAAAATGACATGATACAAGTGCAGCATGCTTCATGGATCAAAAAGATTCAACATGCACATGCATGAAACTCTATATTTGACTCAAACTCAAGTCATTCAGTGACTCAGTAGCTGAACTTGTTGTTTTTCGCGCCTATAGGGGCGTGCCATCGGAGATCAGGTCCAGAGCTAAAGGAATCATCGCAGCGTTGGGGGTTTCAAACAAGAAGCCGGCGAAACAACAATGAACAACTACATTTGGCGAACAGGACAACTTCAAATATCAAGATTCAGACTTCACCTTTTTAGATTCTTTTGGAGGTTGCCTCATTCATTTGCTACCGGAGATGCGTTCTTAGCTGAAAGTCTTGGCTCCGGCCGCAGATTTCAGCAGCAAAGACATCCTGGTGGCCACACAATGAAAGCGACCGGGCCGTGATCCATCTTCAGCATTCATGACTTCTAGTGAAGCCACATCTTGAGCATGGTCTTGCGCATGTTGATCTTCTAATTTCTCATCTTCTGGCTAATGGCTTGGGCTGAACTGCTCAGCAGTATGCCCTTGAGCCCACCAGTGGATTGGCAACACTGGTCAGACACTGAGATTGTGAAATGCTGTACTCACATCCAACTTCTTTAAAGGTCACTGACCTCGCAGAAAATAGTCCTAAATCAGCTTGTCTTCTTGCAAAGCAGAGCTTACAACATGCCAATGATTTATGACGATCACCAACGACACCAGCTACGCTACAAGTATCAGCACCTTCCAACAGGTCTCCTCTGGTGGCTTTCGCAAACTTGAAAGTGCCAACTTAACAAACCAACGAACTGGAAACCCTCTATAACCGTCACCCCGACGGGGCCCCCACGACCCAAGAAGCCGCTTCCACCGCCAGTCCACAGCCGTTGCACCGCGCGACCGGCCTTTTTTCGGGGCGACCGAGCGACGGTCACTCGCAGCTCTGCCAGTACTGCCTCCGCACGACACGCGCGGGTCGCGGCGGCGCGGTTGGTCCGATGCGCGGTGGGTCCATCACTGGGTCCAGCGCATGTGAATAAGAGCATCATTGCTTGGAGGAATGTGACAACAGAAATTCGAGAAGTGAAATGAAACTCTTAGCTAAGAGATGTTGAGACCACCCGTCTCCCGAGGGCGCAAACGGGACTCTGCCGGCACGCCTGGTTCGCATCTCCCTCAGGCGGGACTCTGCACGCTCGCTGGCACGGATGGCCTGAAGGCATAGTGAGTCCGGTGGATCTGAAGCATAATCCTAGAGAACCAAAGAAACTTAAAGAAACCCTTAAAAAGAAGTGTCATACCCTGAAAATACACGAGGTTTTTAAAGAAAACACAAGTTTTGTTGACTTCCTCAAAACGATACGACTGCCCACGGGATTCTATGGGTTTTCTATAGTTTTCTACGGGTTTTCTACGGTATATATACGGGCTCAAAACTTAGTGCTTTGGAAAAAACGATGTTTTCGACAGAAAAACGATGTTTGAAGTCAAGTGGAGCCAAAACATGATGTATTCCATCAAACACGACTAATTCGTAGGTTTTGGGTTCAATTGGTATTTTTTAAACAATGTATATATATATAATATATAAACCGAAATTAGGGTTTCGGACATGGTGTTTTTCTAATTGGGGAGGTTTTTCTAGTATGTACTCGGGATTATGTAGGACTCCAAGCACGGAATCTACCAGCACCATCTCGACTCGAGTCTGCCAGGTCACCTATTTTTGACCTATGGAGTCAGGTGCTGGTATCGGAAGAATCCTCGGCCCCTCCAGCTCGCAGGGGCTCGGACCTGTAAATTTTATCCCTTTTCCATTGGTTCGGGGCCAGGCCGGATGATGAGCTCGGATTTGTTAGGGTAGATTATATCGCTTATGATGATTGGGTGTTTGTTTACTTTTTACATGCCCACAGCGTCGATCGTGGACAAAAACAAAGTCGATGATTTCGTCCCGAACGTCCCTAACTCCCTCATCTCGAGTCGACTCGCCTCGCAAAGAGTGCCGACGGCTTGCGGCGACAGGCCGGCCTCACCAGCCCAGTTCGGGGCCAGAAGGGTTGAGGAAGGGACCCCAAAGAAATCGATCCACCCTTTTCGAGGATCATATGATTGTGTTGACTTGTATATTATAGTAATCTGATGTATGTCTTCGGGAGAAGCCTCTAGAATTCATGTTCCAAGGTTTTGTTCAAAGATCATGCAAAACAGGAAATGCTCATCATAGCCAGTTCCTTGAATCGGAATGCATTGTCAAAACGAGGATGAACTTCCAATGAATGCGAGACTATAACATCAACCTGGTTGTTGTGACCAAAGCAGAATCCAAGACATACCGACTCCGAATCCTGCTGAATCCCAGATACCATATAAATACACCAAATTGATGGCCGAGAATTAGACTAGATTGTGCCTCCACAAGGAACAAAAAGTTCAGAGTGCAATTTTCTTAATGCTGCAGCCATGTCGACTCATCCTCTCAAGGAACTGGTTGCCACCAAGAGCAGTAGAGCAACCAAAAGAGATTCAATTGCAAACGTCATTTCAATGGTGGCGCAGGTCGATACGGCAAAAAACCGATGACGAACCCAGTAGTTTGTGCGAACAAGCTACCAGTTCATGCCACTTCTCTGTATCAACATCAGTGAACGTGAACTGCAAGCGCCAGCGCCACGTGTTTCTTTCTATTTTTATTCTTCCCAATAAGCCCATCTCGCCTTGCCATCGGCCGAATATTGGGCGGTTCTCCTTAATTTGGGCAGGCTCCGCTGGAGGCTAGCTATTTGAGGAACACTATATAATAAGAACATCTCACACAACAGCAAGTACATGCAAGTACCAATCCGAAGTTCAAGGAGTTTTCAGTTGCTGTCATGCCTGTCCATGTCACGTCGAATCACCGAATCGTTTTTCTCCAGCCCCATCCTCCACCGACTGTTCCGCATGACACGGCGGGACTCGCGACGAAGCCGCCAAAGCGACGAAGCAACGACCGCGTTGCTTCCCCTCCGGCATCACGTGCCGGCGCCTGAAGAACAGATATACGTGGAGCGTCCAATTGCTGTCCAATAGAGATTTCGAAGAAGTGTAGTGTAGTCCAGCCAGGACACCCAGACAGGATGGTCCTGGTACCCGGATCGACCCCCAAGTACTTGCGGTCCATTGGATGCCGAACTTCCTCCCATTGTGTAGCCGGCCAAGTTCGGCAGGATCTAGGTCTCTGGGTTTTGATGATGAGTTCCAAAGCCAAAAAAATACAGTGTCTGGGGAACTGAAGGGACTGTAAAGATGGCCATGCCGTCATGTTTGCTTGGAAGCCAATGTCCGGAACCACAAAAAACATGTGAGAACCTGAAGGATGCTATATGTTCACTGAGGATGGAAAAGAAACGGATCATCTTTTCTGAAGTATTGCAAGGTGTTCTTTCTCTTTATACGAGGTCTTTGAAACAAAGATTCACAGATTGACACAGATGTGATTTGGTCAGTTCTTTGACGTCTTTGAAAGAACACTGCTCTCGGATATCTTCCATCCTCGTGTCACCGTGCCACGTTTCTTTTCAATCGCGTGGTGTGTGGGGTGTGGTGGTTCGTTGCATCTCCTTCATCCCTGCCGGTGTTCTGGGACTCCCGGCCATGCCAGATCACTCATGTCACCCTTCACCTGCGGTCGCTCGTTTAAGGTAGAAACAAGTGGTCGACCCGACCAAAAGAACCGCGGAGAAACCTGGGAACAACCGGTGCATAATGACCCCAAAATCCCAAAACTGGCTGTCTTGGAAGATGGTTTGCTCGACGTGATCTCTGATCAAATTTTTCATGTGAGATCTTGCTGCTCCTTCACGAGTGGTTTGCCGGTCATATCATGTATCATCCCAATCCGGCGGTTTTCAGCGACCAAAGGTCTCGAATCCTCGCCTCGTCGCGGATGGCATCAAAGAGTTCTTCCAATGGCACTGCGCTTGAAAGCACCTCAAAGGGGTCACGTTCGCAGCAACTGATGCGATCCGTAGCGCGCAACACCGAGCGTGAACAAAGTTGTTCATCGGTCTATATATCAGTCTCTGGCAGATGGGAAAAGCCGCGAGTATGGAACGTATAGCTTTCGTATCGCCATCTGAAAGCCTCTTCCAAGTATTGTGTTCATAGTGTTATTTATGAACACACTTTAGTTTTGCTTCCCCAAAGGAGGCTACCACAGGACCAATGGAATTTGGACATGCTTCTCAATATGTTTATCAAAGACCTCCAGAGTCCTGACCCAGAATGACGAGAAATAACTCGCTGGGAACATCGAGCGAGACTGTGCAACACATCTGAACACATGGGCAGCCTGGCCTGGCACAAAGTAAAATGCCTCCACTCCCCATTTAACCAAAAGATGTGAAACCTCCGCGGCTCTGTCCATGTCGAAATTGGCCACCAACATGTGCCTGTGGTACTGCCTGTGGTCCATCTGTTGCTGCAGTCACCAACCACAAAAACATCACTCGAAGCACCCGAAGCTTGGCCCATGCGTGGCCCACGACCCGAAGCACCCGAAACTCTAAACCCAACTGGGCACCACTTTGATGCGCCGATCGTAGAGGAGATCCAAAAGCTTCACGAAGCGCCGCACCTTGGAGCAACGACCAGTGGAGGGCGGCTGTTTCCCGCGGAGGAAGAGGGCGGCGACGGAAGACGGTGGCGTTTGTTTTCTTTGCAAGAGGATTCCTCTTTGAGTTTGTTTCGATAGAGGATGTGCTTCAAGTGTCTTTTCTCTAGAGGACTCAAGAAGACCATGTTTTTTTGTAAATTTGTTGATTTGGAAGCTTTGACCAGATGGATGGTGAAAGTTTTGGGTCATGGGACGGAATCTGACAGGAACAGATGCCAACCCACCTGAAACCACCCCCATTTAGGTAAAAGTGCAAATCTCACGGAGCGTCAGGGTATACTTTGCTAGCGCGAGGAATTAGGTGGTGTGACATGGTGGCTCCGGCTTTGGTCTTGTCGGACGACGGAACATGATACAAGGCCATAGCTCTAGCCTTCCCTAGTTGACTTCCCGACATTCCACTGAAGTCTCATCGGCATGGTCGCAGTGTGACAGCTCTGACAAAGCTGTTATAAAGTGTGTATATTATAAACAATAATAGTTATTGTATGTAACCCCCAATCTGAACCTCGAGTACAAGTTCCATGAGTCTGCACTAATTAGTCTCCGTGAATATCAATTCTAGCAAGAGTTCCTGTGAACCACAAGGCTTCGGCTATTGAAACTGGCTTTGAATGTCAACTGCTCTGCGTTTCCGGTGACACGTTAAAACACCAAGGTCGTCACCACGTCGGTGTCTTCCAAGGACGTGAACCTGGGGCGTTGTGAACGGTCCACGCGTTTTGGATGCGATTTTCGAAGGGTTTTTGGTCGCAAAGAACCCGCAGTCGCCTGCAGTTTGGCATCAGTGAGAGACATGTTGAGACATTTGGGCAGTTCGCCATCATGAGCCCCTACAAGTCACACAAGTTGTTGATAACTATATACATATGTATATATTTCTTTATGAGCACAGGGCGTTTGGAGGACTTGGGTGTTTCTTTGGAAACAAACAAATACATCCTCCAATCAGCAAGCTTGAAATCGAGATCTTGGTCCAGCATTCATGCTTTACAGAAGCATGGAATGATGGTCCCCGTCAAATGGATCCAAGTTTTCCTTCTGAATTTCTCGAAGCTTCAAGTGGCAAAGTCATAATGATCCGAAGATCTCCCCGCTCGCGCTTTTCTTGGAGAAATTAGCAGTTCTCACGTAGAGTTTCTAAGTCAAGTGTCCTTGCAGGGCGGCCACCCATTGCACTATAATAAATGAAAGTAGCAAAGCGTGCGTCAATCACTGACAACCTCCTCAAATATTCAAGGTGGCTGCAATTCCTAACACGCCGATCACTTTCATAGTTCCAATTTCTGGGGGCCACCCTGTCCCTAAACCAAAGTAATGCACATCCTCAACCACAGTTTTCACTGAGCTGTTGAGAAAGTGCTGGAGTCAGTTCTTCTGCTCCAATACAGCGCTGGGTAGGGGAGCTAGGTGCTGCTCGATCAGCGTTCCATCAATGAATCAGGACGAAGTCACTTCTCTCTACAAGACCGATATGGACAAAGCCATGCAGTTGACAAAAAGCCATGAATAGCAGGGGGATTGCGGCTGTTCAAAAAATAAACAAGATGGAGCCCACGAACCCGAATGCAAACACGTTCGAAAAGCTAGATATGTCCAAATGACACTCTTGTAGGACACTCGTGTGGGACACTCTTGTGGGTCACTCTTGTAGGAAACTCTTGTGGGACACTCTTACGGGACACTCTTATGGGATTCCCTTGTAGGAAACTCTTGTAGGACACTCTTGTGGGACACTCTTGTAGGACACTCTTGTCGGACACTCTTGTAGGAAACTCTTGTGGGACACTCTTGTGGGACACTCTTGTAGGAAACTCTTGT
>CAXAMN010015891.1:676555-695836 GCA_963970005.1 Durusdinium trenchii | reverse complement strand
AGGAAACTCTTGTGGGATACTCTTGTAGGACACTCTTGTGGGACACTCGTGTAGGACACTCTTGCGGGACACTTGTAGGGGACTCTTGTAGGACACTCTTGTGGGACACTCTTGTAGGACACTCTTGTGGGACACTCTTGTAGGGCACACTCTTCGGACACTCTTGTAGGACACTCTTGTGGGACACTCTTGTAGGGCACACTCTTCGTACGAGACTTCCTCCAAAAGTCATGCTGCGAGGCTGCAAGACGAGCGTTTCGTACGAGACTTCCTCCAAAAGTTACGCGTCAAGTTTCAAAAACGAGCATTTCGTACGAGACGTCCTCCAAAAGTCACACGTCAAGTCTCAAACAAGCATTTCGTATGAGACTTCCTCCAAAAAAGTCACATGTCAAGTCTCCAAAACGAGCGTTTCGTACGAGACTTCCTCAAAAAGTCACACGTCAAGTCTCCAAAACGAGCGTTTCGTACGAGACGTCCTCAAAAACTCACACGTCAAAGTCTGCAAAACGAGCGTTTCGTACGAGACTTCCTCCAAAAGTCAAGTGGAAGCACCCATCGGAGCACACACATCACGCAGCCCTGCCAAGCAGTTTCGCGATTCCAGCCCCTCCAAACAACATCCGCTCACGCGCCAATCCCAATGTGACAGCGACATTCACCTTATACCACAACTCACAACCTCACGATTCCCTGCACCTGCCACGAATCTTTCCGCGTCCACACGTCTAACGCGCACAAAGTACTGCGCCTGCCACGAAATGTCACCTCCGTCACACCTCGCAACCTCACGATTCCCTGCGCCTGCCACGAGAATCGCACTTCCACGCCTCAAAGCCCGCACAAAGTCCTGCGCCTGCCACGAAAAGTAACAATGTCATCTCATGTGAGCTTCAACAAAATTTGCACCACACCACACGTTTGGAATGATTTCGACCCGTTCTGAGCACACTCCCAGAGTCCAAAATCGGCGTTTCAGCTGAGACTTGTCACGAAAACAGAGCTTCGATGCCACACCCTGAAACGCAAATCCCAATGGCACGGCCACATCCAACACCCCAAAGACACGACTCTCCAAACGCTAATCCCAATGGAACTGCGTAGCAAACTGTGGATCTCACAAAACGCTGCGCCTGTGCAGCGAAATGCATCACGCTTCTTGCGCGACATGTCCTTTTCACGCAAATCACAATGGACTCGCGTCGCAAACTAACACGTGACACATCCATGCATAGTCACTTGCAAAAGCTTCCCCCAATGGCAGCGCCTTAGCGCTCTACCGCGAACGGTTGCGGACGGTTGCGAACGGTTGCGGACGGTTGCGAACGGTTGCGAACGGTTGCGGACGGTTGCGAACATAGACACAACGGGTCGCGAACAAGGCTCTACCCCCAGACCCCCAAAGAGTTAAACGAGAACCCTTCGCTACGCATTCGGGAAAAACGATCCGCCACGAGAAAACATCATTTATCTGCTCTAGCTTCCCTACGGCAAAAACCCGCGTCACCAGAGATTCATAGAGAGTCTAATGGCACGAGCCGGAAGTTCCTCCGCAAAGCTTCAATGCCTTGCGCCGGGACTGCATAGCACCCAAGACCTCAGCATAGCTCCAGGTGAGGTCCTGCGTTTGCGCACTCTTTATCAGGCATCGAGAAGTGCTGGATTCAACCTTCTAGATCTTATGAGGACATGTGCCGTGTGCTCTAACTTGTGTACTTTGGATCAACTGATGATGGAGAAGCGCAGGTTGGGAACTTGAAGTGGGAGAGCGGTAGGATTTGTGAAATACAAATAGAAAACTAAAATGCTGCACTGGGATTCTGATTGTCTAGGGCAGCCAAACTGTCCTCAACTAGCGAAGCTCATGAAGCCTGCCCTCATGCACTCTCAAGTACTAATGAAGGTGTATGTATTTATATATATACATTATATTAGTTTACACTATATTTGTATATACACACCCAGGCAACCTCCACGATTTGTGAATTACATGTCCAGAATCTGTGGTGTTTCAGGCACTTCCCATACATCATATATCTGGCATACTCGGCCAACATTCTCAAACAAAAGAGAGGTATCGAGGATTGTCGAGGGAAAACCTTCTGTGCCCGGATCTTTCCAAATGAGAAAACACATCACGACACGCCCACCGTGGCCTCTGGTCCAGGACACAACCAACCAACCGGTGTGCTTCATATGCTAGATGTGACCCCCCCAAAAGTCTCCCAACGAACATGGATCTTTCATGAACTGTGGGGTTGCAAACACAGTTAAGTGTGCTCTTCCCTTGGGGCACCTCAAGAGCTTCTAGTCTTGCATTCCACCAACTTCCACTTTCGCTTCCTCCACAAACGTCTCCCTGCGATTCGTCGGGCATGCGTCGAAGTCCTTGGCATTCCACTGTTCGCCGGAGTGCTTGTCGATCTGCTCCTGGTTTTGGAAACTGGTCACGCACCGTAAACGGGGCCCCGTTAAGCCTAAAAGTGGAGAAGTTGATTCAGAGACCCTCGATGGCGCTGTGCATGCAGGCTTGTTCGTCCGCATAGATCCTCCCAGAGAAAAAAAACAACGACAACAGGTGTTTTTCACCCATCCATCACCAGCTAACAGCTACCTGGTCCAGCTTCCGCCCATTGCCTTGACAGTCTACACTCCCTGAGAGAATAATCGAAGTGGAGAACCACCTGTTTGGTATTCTGAGAATTGTCTTTCCTGGGGCCATGCCATCCACTTCCATGATGATTTCAGGCAGTGTAAATGTTTGCCGCACTTTTTCACTGAAAAAGCACCGAGATCGAACCAGTGCCGGCTCAAGTGCTCTAAAATCCAAGATGGATGCGGAAAGACACCGTTTGAAAGGGACCCCAGCAAAGACTCCCTTCGAATTCGTTTGATGTCCCACCTTGTCACACAAAGACACCGTCTTTTGGGAAGAGACGACCCAAAGGTATTCTTCATGATTTATGATTTATCCCTAGAGCTCCAACCACCTTCTGAGATGGTTGGGGTGCCAGGGGGGTCTAACCACCGAACCTGAGGAGATGGGACAGGAGCCCCAGGGTATATACATGTTAAAAGTCCAAACAGCATCTTTTCTCCAGATCTCCAGCTTCACTCAGCCGTTGCTGGCCAAATGCCACGTCCCTTCCCTTCAGGTAGACCGTTGATTCATAAACCACTCATCACTCATTCAATGGAGATGACAAACCATTCTGGTAGGGAGGTTTTTACTAATCAACAGTTCTACAGTTCTACAGATATCATATAACCCCCCGCAGAAAAAAAAAACAACATTGCAACACACTCTTCACGCCGAGCGGCATAGAGGTGCATGCCGTCTTTCATGTGATGACGCAAGCGCTTGAGCACTCCGTCGCCGGCGGCGATGAAGTCCTTGGCGGAGCCAGTCCAGCCTGGTCGCGCTCTGGGAGGCGAGATCGCGAGAGAGGGGCAATACAGGGGTTTGGTATATAAAGTTAGTACTTGAACCAGCGGTACAGAAGGTCCCTCGGGCCTCATATCCTAAAATTTGGGAAGAAATGCCATGCTGAGCCAAAGTCCTGGGTCCTGGTTGTTAAGAAGCCAGCCTGTGAATATCCTTCAGCAAAAAAGTATAAACGTCATAAGAACGGCATATCCAGTCCAGACATTCTCGAGCCAGAAACGCCCGGATGTTGCAAAAGCAGAATCAAACGCCAACACCTGCAGGACTGACTTCGCGCTTCTCGCGCAAACAGATTGAATGAGACCGTGCCACATGCGCAAAGAGGTGCCGCCCCCGCCTGAGTGCCACCAGTCCCCTTTGGAGTTCTGGAAGACATTCGCCCAAGCTGGGTCTGCCTTTCCGCCTTGGCTCACTTCAGCTGCCGCCTCAAACCGAGTTCGGACGAAGGCGAGGCGAGCGAAGCGCGGGAGAGAGGTGGAACCATCGGTGTCTCACGGTTGCGCAGGGAACAAATGGTCCCCAAAAGCGCGGGAAAAAACCAACCACCGCCGCATACCGAACAATGTGTGAGTCACATGCCCCTTTCGTGCTTTCTTCTCAAGCAGCACTGGTTTTAAATGGTCCATGGCCGTCTACACCGCTAAACCGGCGATCCGCCACCGAGCGAGCGCGCGCGAGCGAAACGCACCTTGTAGAGGAGGTTCGCCAAGGACGCGGTGATCAGGACCTTGGGCGCCGGGGGTTCGAGTCGGACGCCGAGCAGAGCCGGAGCCATGAGACCAGGGAGACCACAGGAGGAGGTGGGGGGGCTTCGTGGATCAACTTCTCATGGGATCTATTGCTTCATAGGGTTGTATAGAATTTGTTCTGATAGTATCCCTCAGTCCTGATTGTCCTGCTTTGAACTGTTTTAAGAGTTATGTCTTCAAAGGTGGCGATGACACAGTGCCTTCTTACGGGAATTGGACTCCTAGTTCTCAACTCTCAAGACTTACATTCAAGCGACCATAAGCGACCAGTCCAGCACCTGGAGTCCAGACCATCAGCCACTCCTCATTCATATATACAGTACATCTTTCCTGTATATAGTCCTATAATGTCCATATACTGCAAGACCCCGACGTCGGCGGCTTGCGGCCCAGGCGGCCCAAGGGTTTCCTTGGCTCTGGTGGCCAAAGTGATCCAGTTCGTAGCGGCCCAGCAGCACGCCCGGCACCTTGGCGTCGGTGTCCTGTGTGTTGATGGGATAGCTCTTGCAGAACCTGGGCTTCTGTCAATCGGTCAGAAAGTTCACAGGGCACTTTCAAGTCAGCCTGGTCTCATCAACTCTCCTTAGATCTCAACATGGGTCAACCGTCAAAACTTGTTCCTGGTCGACCGGATGCGAAAGACCTGGTCGTACGTCAGTGATTTACAGCCACAGCTGGTATCGACCTGCAGGACTGCAGCATCCCCCCTTCCGAAGTTACGCCTCACCGCCCAGAGTTGTTCCAAAGGATGATGCTGAGAGATTAAGAGCATCCAAAAGCTATCAAATATGTTCCATCAATTCTCTATCCAATCAAGGACGTCGACTGATGTGGTGTCGAAGATGAGTCATTGACCTGAATCATCTATCATGGTCTATCGTGCATGGCAGACATATCACCTAGGGATCAAAAATGAGTAGACTCTGTGTATACTGTATATACATAGATATAGACCCCCAAACAGATAGAAAGTAATGAAAAGTATATAGATCACCCAACCAAAAGGTCCTATTGGAAACCCTAGTCTCACTATCTATTTGGGGACTACCCACTCTGATAAAAAGCCGCTTTTGCCTGGGATCACCTGAAACCGAGTCACACCAAGCACAGCTGCTTCACGGTGTTGGCCACTTTCGCATCCTTGGACCAGACCAAGACTTGACTTCACTGATTTGGAACCCACCTAATGTAGACTCTTGATTCTTGATGACCACCTAAGGTCTAGACCGCCTAAGGTCTAGACCACCTAATGTAGACTCTTGATTCATGAACCACCCCATAGGAAAAGGCTTTTCCATTGCGAGGATATTGGGAGGATTGATCAATCATTGGGAGACTCCAGAATGTTCAACACATCTAGACGCAGAACCCTAGCGGAGCTGGAGCTGATGATGTGCATGTCGGATCATCGGAATGGTCTGGGCATTTCTGGTTCCTGTCGAAGTGCTTCTGAAATTGAGGGAAGAACACAGAGCTTGTTAAGTGCTCTATTTGCAGGTTCTTCTTTGGGGGACCAAGTGGAACCTGGACAAATATGAAAAAATACTGAAAGCCGAAAGTCCTCTTCCAGGCCATATAGACTATATATAAGGCAAGAAACTTGCACATGTTGCACTGGTTCTTCAAAGTGACCCTTTGAGATCCCAGCGACTTCAGGTGACTTGAGGTCACTTGAGCCTCTGAACAGGTCACTGAGCGCCTCTTACAAGGTCACAACTTGAAAGATCACTATGGTGGCGACTCTCCATCCTTCTGTCAGTGACCTTTAGAGTGACCCTGACCAGTCCCAAAAGTGACCCTTCTGGAAAGAAGGCAATACTTCTGGACAGACCGAACCGTCCCAACCCGTTGGCCAAAGGCATCGAACAAGCCGGGGCGCCGGGGCGGACGGATCGCAGGGACGGAAGAAGCACCGCCCCGGACGGTCTCTGCGAATGGACTCAGTGGTCATCTACTACCACTGCCTATACTAATTACTACTAGTTACTACTAGCTTCTTGTTACTACTAGTAAGGCACTTGTTACTAGAAGCGATGCACTTGTTCCTACTAGCTTCTTTATGCCATGTCATCGAAACATCGTCCAAACATCTTCTCCCATCCAGCCAATCCTGCTCCTTTTGTCCATCCAAACGAACGAATCCAAGGCGCCAAGAAGCTGGGGAGCTTCACAGCATCCGTGGCCACCATGGGGTGTCCGTGGATCAAGGTCAAGATCAGGACACCATCCAACTGCTTGTCATACCTCAGGAGCAGCACGACCGCAGCACGAGACCATTCCCGCCAGCAGACGCCAATGCGATTCCAAACACCCAAACACACTCCATGTGTATGGGATAAGCCTAAATATACGTACACGCATCCCCGTGTGAATTTAGGGGTAAGGGTTGGGGCCCCCATTCTATAGGTACAAAACCGGCCTGCCTGCTCCAGGTCTACAGAATAGCTGAACTGAGGTCCCCACCAGTCTACAGAATGAGTGGCCTTCTGACATAAGGCCTTTTTATCTTGCAAGATTGAAAATTGCAAAAACACTATGTTTTTGAACATTTGAGATTTTGGCAAGATGACATGGCTGACGTTGGAATTTTATTCTGTAGACAGGGCGATGTTCGGATAGCCAAACGTCGTGCGAGGTATTCTGTAGACATTTTTTTTTATCTTTGTTGCATCGACCACACGTATTCTATAGAACTGACGATTCCGTGTCAGTTTGTAGCACAAAAATGCCTCCCAGCCATTCTATAGATTCTGACATCTTCTGCACACACTGGTCTGTCTGTCACACACATTACGCTTGGCACCATCCATCCCCAAGGGTTGGTAGCCTGCTGTGCCGATGGGTGTTCTTTTTCATTGTCCATCAACTCCTACGTGTTGCCTTTTTTGCATCTGAGCTGATACACACTTCTTTATGGGCCTCCTTGAAAAAGCTCCGGTGAACAGGAAGGCAAAACACAAAGGACACTGTTATCTCAATCTCTATAGAATATTTTCCTCTCATCACCTTTAACACAGATCCTCTACAAAATACTTTCTGGGGGTTCCGACTACTTCTCTATAGAATGAGTTGCACGACGTCCCAATGCAGAACATCTTTCCATCTACAAAACACAAGGCCATAGATACATTTTACTTCGCACAACGTCCATTTCTACAATAACGAAGGCCTCGACGTTACCCAGGTCAGGCTAAAAAATTACTATAATTTCGTTTTATAAGGCCTGAAGGCCCACTTATCTGTAGGGGAAATTCACACCGGGATGTACACACCACCACCTTACACGAACGGTGTCTGGAACGACGGTTTCTGCGACCTGACACCTGGCCTCGACACCGGCAGGTCCGGTCGTTCGGTCCAGCGCACCTGACGCAGTCCTCGCCCATGTTGGAGGCCGGGCAGTTGGTGATGTATTCCTCACCTGCCCATGTCGACATGGCGCCAAGACTGGGGTGAGAAAGTGAAAGCAAAAAGGCCAAACTCGGAGCAAAGGGTGGGATCTTTGGCAATTGGACATATATACGGGAGTAGAACAAAGTAGTAGGAATACAGCACAATCCTGTGAGGCGTGCTTGAATTTAATGTTTAGAAGAGATCGCACACGAACATGGACACTGAACATTTTGACAGTCAAGCACTCGATGCCGATGTGTTTACACTATAGTAAAGGACGGCAAGCGATTTAATGTACGGCTTCCATCCCTGCACTGCCTGCTCGGTACGTGTCGCTACTGGGATTTATACATGACTTGACCTTTTACCAAAGGTTGTCCGCTTAGCAAGTTTCCTTTTCCAATGTCCCACTTGCATTCCCTTCAACTTGCCCTCAGTCGGAACGGTTTTTAAACGCGACTCATGTGATCCTATTCAGGCAAAACAACACGTAGTTGTCCTATAGAACAACAAATGCATAGTTAAGGAATTTGAGGGACATTACAGTACACACTACTATCTTTAGGGGGCCAGTCTCATGTGCTCGGGAGAACTCCCAATCATCCTCCATTGTATATCTATACCTGCAACCTCGTGGTTGTATCTTTTTTGTTGGTAGTTCAACATACCTTCATTTAGGTCTGTGAGCCACATAAACATCCGCAGCAAGAAAAACACAAACGCCCGCGGCTCACCAATATACCCCCGTCGCTTGTGCATAAGCGCCCGTGGAATATCAGAAACAATCAGAAAACTAGAGAAACATCTGCAAACTCAAGTACAAGGCTGTGACTCCGAAAGATGTTTTTCACGCCGCACAAAAACACACACTCTGACATTGGTTTTCAGTTACACTCAGTTCCCACGCTGAGAAGGAAGGTGAGGGAACGGAAAGGTGCATGAGTCCGCAAAACCGTATTGTTGAACAATGTTGTCAGCTGCAGAACGGCGCAAAGCGGCGGTGGTGGGGAAGGGTTTGTGGGGAGTATCATGAAGAACCATGAACCAAAAACGTGGAAAGTGGAGTCACAGCTTGAAATCATTCGGCAGGTACACACCCATGGCCAGTGGATGCTTCCCTCTCTGATGCATAGCTTCGTTGGACAGAGTAGCATCAGAGAGCTCTGTCCCCCTGCCTCTTTTTTTCTGCGTTGAGAGACTGTAAGTTAGTAGCGATACCAGGAGGCCTTAGTAGTAAAGCCAGCGGCCCTAGTAGCGTCCTTACACCTTGTAGAAAGGTCAGAGGTCCTGGCTCCTGGTAGCGAGGCCAGAAGCCCCTAGTAGCGTCGTTGGTGTCCACCGGTCGCAAAACTTTGTACATATAGCGCCAATATTGGCGCTTTTTGTGAAGACTACTAGCGACCTAAAAAGCCTTAGAAAGGCAGAAAAAGCAAACAAAACAAAAGCAGACTAAGAGGGCAAGAAGGAAAGATAGGTGTAGTTACGAGGCCCACTTAGTTAAATGAAAGTAGAGCGCGAGCGGGACATTTTGTCTTAAACCGCCCGGGTAGCTAGCAATAGCTAGGAGAAACAGAAGGAAAGATAGGAAAGGCACCAACACACAAGTGTGTTGAGTGCGATTTCCTTCTGTTGCCCGAATAGCGGGTGGGGTAGCAACGAGGCCCAGGGGTAGGATGTAAATGCCCGGCCTGTGAATACTTAGCTGCAAGACGTGGACATGTGATTACTTAGCCGTACGCAAGAAACCAAAACCCTTAGGAACAAGGGTTGACACACACAAATCGCCGTACCGGCGCTTTTTTCAAAGTATATCGAATTAGGTGCATGAAATGAAGGAACAAAACCGATGCAGAACGAACTCAGCTGGTCGATGCATCCCGTTTTTTGGCCCGGCGGCCGTGGAAGCAGTAAATTCAGTTAAGGTTGATCAAGTGGTGAATTCCTGTGAAAGGTGGAAAAGCTCAGTTACACGATTTCCGGCATGAATTCCGCGCCCCAGTGACGGGGATCACACTCAGCACCCGAGTGGGACGGCTGAGCGAAACACACTCTGACATTGGTTTTCAGTTACACTCAGTTCCCACGCTGAGAAGGAAGGTGAGGGAACGGAAAGGTGCATGAGTCCGCAAAACCGTATTGTTGAACAATGTTGTCAGCTGCAGAACGGCGCAAAGCGGCGGTGGTGGGGAAGAGTTTGTGGGGAGTATCATGAAGAACCATGAGCCAAAAACGTGGAAAGTGGAGTCACAGCTTGATCATTCGGCAGGCACACATCCCTGGCCAGTGGATGCTTCCCTCTCTCATGCATAGCTTCGTTGGACAGAGTAGCATCAGAGAGCTCTGTCCCCCTGCCTCTTTTTTTTCTGCGTTGAGAGACTGTAAGTTAGTAGCGATACCAGGAGGCCTTAGTAGTAAAGCCAGCGGCCCTAGTAGCGTCCTTACACCTTGTAGAAAGGTCAGAGGTCCTGGCTCCTGGTAGCGAGGCCAGAAGCCCCTAGTAGCGTCGTTGGTGTCCACCGGTCGCAAAACTTTGTACATATAGCGCCAATATTGGCGCTTTTTGTGAAGACTACTAGCGACCTAAAAAGCCTTAGAAAGACAGAAAAAGCAAACAAAACAAAAGCAGACTAAGAGGGCAAGAAGGAAAGATAGGTGTAGTTACGAGGCCCACTTAGTTAAATGAAAGTAGAGCGCGAGCGGGACATTTTGTCTTAAACCGCCCGGGTAGCTAGCAATAGCTAGGAGAAACAGAAGGAAAGATAGGAAAGGCACCAACACACAAGTGTGTTGAGTGCGATTTCCTTCTGTTGCCCGAATAGCGGGTGGGGTAGCAACGAGGCCCAGGGGTAGGATGTAAATGCCCGGCCTGTGAATACTTAGCTGCAAGACGTGGACATGTGATTACTTAGCCGTATGCAAGAAACCAAAACCCTTAGGAACAGGGGTTGACACACACACACACACACACACACTGAGGCAGTTCCAGGTAATCAAGTATGTATATATATATATTACTTATTTATCATACTGCCTCTCAACTATCTGGCTGCACCTGACTCGCCGGCAATGTGGTTTGCCAAGGGCTCACCCTTCTGCTGGATGGCGTCCAAGTACCTCCATTGAACCGGTGGATCGTCTCCAAAAAGGTGTTAGGACCTGGAAAGAAGACAGGGGAGTTTCAAGAAAAAAGTAAAAGCCTTCTGATCACCTCACCCCAACAAACTTAGATCTCCCCTGTCAAGACCCCCAAAATAACATCAAATAACTACAATTCTATATAATGTCAATGTCAGCTCATGAATAGTATAGTCCATTGATTCCCTGCAATACTAAACCTTCAACAAAACCTTCCGGCCAATGTTCTAAGAATGGGTGCCAACAAGCTACTCAACTAGTAGGGTCCACCTTCTATATAAATCAAAAAACTCTTGTATACTACTAATCAACCATCTTCCCTTTCTTCACACCATTAGCTCAAATCAATCCCTCCTAAGAAAAAATTAGGCAAATCCCATTCTCCACATTATTTGACGACTGGTGCTCCACCTTCTTCAAATGATTTGGGTCTCCCCCCACCTTAGGTATGCCCCCCCAGGGCCTCTGCTTGTCGTTGGGATTCTCGGTGAAGTCCGCGCCCTCCGCCAAGGCGCTGAGCTGCACCACGCGGTTCCACACGAAGTCATCATCCCGAGTCTCCTCCCACACTGGTCTCGTTGGGAGACGGTGGGGATCAGGGGCCATTGTGCCAGTCAAGCGGAAGTGCAGATTTTCGGCCAGGAAGGCCACGTGCTTCGCCGAAACGGACGGCGCCAAGTCGAACCTCCGAAAAGACCCTCTGCTGAGCGGGTGAAAAACATGCCGATTCCGCCCGTTCTTCATTGGGCGACTGATCCGGTGCCATCAAATCATGGAACACAAGAACGACATGTATTTTTTTTGCATAGATAGTCACCAGCATGCCGATCAAACTCCGCAAGGCGCCCCGCTGAAGCACACGAAAAAAAAAAACACTGACAATCGAGGTCGCAGCCGGATCCAGGTCGCAGCCGGATTTTGTGTCCTCCCACAAGTCACAGCTGTTCATGGCAAAGTTGTCCACGAGCCAATCCAGGTCTTTCTTGGCCAATGGCCAAAGCCTCTCCTTCAAGTTCCTTAGAAGCCCAAGAATCCGAATTGACACCTACCAGCGCCCGACTCTACAGGTCACCAAAAAAAAAGACCCCTTCGGGTCTAACCCTTTTTCAAAGGGACCTAACCCTTCTTTAGGAGGTGCTGGAATACAGCAGGATTCAAACGATAGGTCACTTCCAGGGACGTCCCACGAGTGGGCACTTCCTGTGGCGCGCGTAGTGTATGGGACTTCTGGGGTATCCGTCAAAACCGCATGAATCTTGGGATACTGAACTTCGGATAGGTTGGAAGCTTTCAGTTTATGCATGCAATTCTGCAATTCACTATACTTCTTTCTTCTCCCGAGGAGTGTTGCTTCAAACCTGGCTCATCAGGCCATGCCGCGGGAAGACCTTTGCGGCTTTCATCAGAAGGCGAGCGCGCAAAGGAGGTCCTGCGCACGGTTTGGGTTTTTCCACCGAGCGCCTCCCGTTGAAACAGCGAGTCTGCGAGTCTGAGCGAGTTGATACAGTACCTGGCGAGTGCATTTTTGGACGGATTGTGGATTCAATAAATGATGAGACCTGAAAAGTCTATGGAGATTGGATAGAGAATTGGATTCCATCTCTGAAAAAATAATGAGAGCTAACATATAGTTCAATCCAACTCTGAAAATGATAAAATTGATTCAGTAGATCCTGATGTATGTCATCCATCGCTGTAGAAGCTTTGATGGGGGATACAGTCATGTCAGTTCAACAAACACCTCAATGACCTCGGATGAACCATGTTCCTTCACTTCAAGGCCGAGGCCAAGGCCACCCCCAAAACTGCCCCTGCGGGGTCCATCGGTCTGTGGACGGCACCAGCCACCCTTATAAGGCTCGCCATCGAAGGTCCACTTGGGCTCCAAATAGGCCTCCTGGCAGCACCGAAGCATCGGCAGTCCATCCTTGAGTCGATTGAGACACTGGGATGCTCCGAGAGGTCGTGGTTACACATCTCTACAGGTCAGTTTTGACCTTAATTTAAGTGAAGTTGATCAATACAACATCACTTAAAATAATAGATTGTTCTTCAGGACATTTCAGGACCGGGGTTTCATTGGTCACACTCCACCGAATTCACTTCTCCCATGAACCCTATCATGCCCGGTCCCCTGCAAGGCGCCCAGTCATTGGGATCCAGCCACTGGTCTGTTTGCCCCAGACACGGAACCGACCATCTGCAACTGCTCATCCAGGTTTGACCAAGAAACGGCTAGGTTTGAACCCAGCTAATGCATTGACCTCCATCAAACTTGGACCAGCTATTAAAGTCGGATGCCAAAGTTGGTTGATGAGCTGGAAAAGCTCGGTTTCGACAGGGGGTTGCCTCGGCAAATCACTTACAATCGAGAATCCAAAGGACTCAATCTCTCGGCCGGATCTCAACAGACTTAACTTGTCTCAACACACCTGTGAAAATGAAAGCAAGAGCCCAGAGCTGGCATCTTTAGAATTTTGTATATAGACAAAATATTACAAAACAGGACAAAAACTCGTCCCTCGCGAAGGACACGAACAACATGGCGCCTCGGCAGCGCTGGTGGAGCCACCCATGTTGTTCGCGGCCATCTTACGGGCGTGCACGCCCTCCACCCAACCAGCGAAGGCATCGATGCTGTGCTCGATCTCATCGCGCCTTGATCGATGGCACCGGTGGAGGGCGAAACGAGTGGGCGCGCAAGTGGGCGAAACGAGTGGGCGCGCAAGTGGGCGCGATTGGCGGGTGGAAGTCGAGTCTTGGATCTCCAGTCTTAGGATCCAAGGTGGACAAGTGGCGTCAAAGACCACTGGACCGGAAATCGATGGAAATCGGCATTCCCTTTTCAGTGGATCAAGTTGACTGATTGACTCCCGTTGAATCAATACTGATCAATCAATCCCCACGTTTAGGATGTGTTGGACAATCCAGGTAGTCTTAGATTGATCAACAGTTAACATTATGTCGATAAGATGTTATAAGCTTAAGTGACGCATCTTGAACCCTGAAAACCTGTCCCACCCAACAACTCAGGGTTGATGTTGGCCCTTTTGGCTGGACTAGGCGGCTAGTAGCTAGGTATGAGTCCTGGAACCCTGTGGATGTCCGGGGCAGCAGTTTCTGCATAGTTGGAAGATCCAGGATCCGGTGAGTCATCACACAGTCAACTGGTTGTGTAAGCAAAACAGGTCTCCGCACCTTTTGTGTCCATGTGTCGCAAAACACCTTCTCCCACAGGTGAAGGTCTCCACAGGTTACCAAGAAGAACCACGCACACCCAACCACACCCATGCACCGGACCCCCCTGTCCAGCTGACTAAGGCACATGGTGTTCTGCTTCTTTCCACGGTGTGTCTGATCCGAGGACGACGCGGGGCGTTGACGACGCGGGGCGTCGACGATGCGGGGTCAGGGCTCCAAGGTGGCGAGGTGGGCATCTATTCCATACAAGAAGTGTCTACCAGCTCTGGTAGAACCATGTATAGCTAGATTTCGTAGTCATATGATTTTTTGAAATCGGTTAGGTATCTGTGGGGAGTTGGGAGTGCGTCTTGCAGAGCATCTGCAGCAAAATCGAAATCTAAACTGTCAGCATGTCCCACCCACCTGACATCGCGTTGCACAAAATCATCATGGATGGATAGTCCATCAAAGTCAAGAAACTCTACGACTCTACGAGATTGGATTAGTTATCCTCTTTACGGCTTTGATCTCAGTCCAAGAACGTAATCTCTCCCACACACACCATGTCTTCTCTTCTCCGCAATCCACACCTGGAGGAGGGAGGCCTCTCCTTCCTCAACCTCCAAAAACTGCCTGAGAGCCGGCAATGGGGAATAGACACTGCTCTATCTATGGGATTCAAAGACCCAAACAGGGCCAAACAGCCTATGGGTGCCGGTATAGCCCGGTGGACCTCTTTGTAGTAGTCTGACTCTTTTGCTGGTGCTGTTTATCCCGACTAGCGCCTCAAATTGAGGGTCTGACTAGAACATACTAGAACATCCACCCCCAAAAAATAGAGATGTTTGAAAAGGTCTCTAAAGCCACATCCATGCAACCTTCTACTACTTCTACCCACGTCTCCAGGTCTCCACGACGACCTCCACGGCGATAAGCCGTGCACGTCTCCAGACCCAGAACTTCTTCTTGGGCCGACCCAGTTCTGCCGGTAAAAGACGCCTTTTTGCCCGTCCCTAGGCGTTCTAGCTCCCCTTTAAAAAAACAACAGCGTTCTGGTCTATGTTGGTGTCAATAAGGATCCACCCAGTAACTGGTTGAAGGAATTTCCAACATGAAAATCATTGGTATATCAGGAATTCACTTGATCTTTCACTTGCCATGTCGTTATAGTGTTTCTATATGCTTTTGATTCATGCTTTTAGTATGTTTTGCGCGTAGCTGCAGCAAGCACCCGTTACTTGGTATGCATTCGGGTGGATTTCTGGCTCTGCCTCCCGCATGTGTCTCGGCACTTTGGAGGCTGCAGCTTAGGCGTTCGGGCGGAAACGGGTCAGTAGAAATCATGTTATTGGCGGACATTTGTGCCTACAAGGAAGATTTTTAGATCTATAGGTATAGGTATATGATATATAAGCACATAACTAAGCACATACATATATATATATATATTTTGTGTAACACAATTGTTTTTTGGAATGCCAAGGTGCTTGGAGTGCTCCAAGTAGGTCAGCAAACTCAGCGAGGCATCGCGGGTCCAGTGGAAGCCATAGGGCTGCTTGTCCATGATGTTGCAGCATTCCACCCTCATGTCGGGTGGATGCGGCTGGATCCGGGTGGATCGATGAAACTGAGATGGGCGGAACAGGGTGTGCGTCAAACGGAACAGGAAGAGAATAGACTACGAGGAAGGGTCATTTCGGAGCGTCTCATCACGATGAGGAGTCATTTGTTGCAAGGACGATCTTGGAATCTGCGGTTCCTGACACCCAACTACACTAGATGTCTACCAAGCGATATTTGGTTTTAAGTGATGTCCCAGGTTCAGCAACGATTGCTTCCATCATCAGTACCAACTCGTAGTTTTTGTATGCGTCCTCCTCTCCAGAAAACCACAAGGCCATGAGAGCAGAACCCCCCTCTCGAGGAAACCAACCAGCTGCTTCCAAGGGGTCACCTGGCTGGACAAGCCTGCACCGAAAGGTCTCCAGACAGGACACGCATTTGACACCAAGGCCAGAACAATGCGAAGATAAAGATGCACCACGTGGACCACATCTTGGATTTGCTGTGGAACCAGGCCAAAAAAAAAGGACAAGTCTATGCCAGCATCCCTCACAGGTCTCAATTGGTGACCTGTTGGAGGATGCTGACAATGTAGACTCTTGATGACTAAACCCCTCCAATTTGGACATCCTCTTCCTATGGAGGGTTTATCA
Organism: Durusdinium trenchii; assembly: GCA_963970005.1. NCBI lineage: Eukaryota > Dinophyceae > Suessiales > Symbiodiniaceae > Durusdinium > Durusdinium trenchii. Next base: position 679,715 of record CAXAMN010015891.1, on the reverse strand, counting down.
CTCAGGAGTCTACATCAGGGTCTCAACTGTTGTTCATCAACCCCAATCAGCTAAAACGACCAAGTCCTGGCAGTCCTGGTCCCAAGGGAAACCACTCCGCCGAGTCTCAAGGCCGGGCAAGCGCCGGGGGAGGCGATGACGGCACCAGTGCCGTTCCTGAGGACGTCGGACGGTCGGGTCGACACGGGGTGGTCGTCGTGGTCGTTCGTCTCGTCGTCTGTTTCCCGAACAAAAGGACGAGGACGGCATCACTTGGAAGCATCATAACACATCCCGGACACTGCAAGTATGGAGTGTAGTATTATAACTATACGTAATTACCTAACTATACATACACACCAATCAGTCCAATGGTGAAATCCGCTCAGGTGGAGTTCTTGCTAGAAATGAATCGGTAGAACCCACACTTGCAGAACATCAGGTCGAAAGAAGCATGGAAACTATGGAAAGACTATGGAAGACTAATGAAGACTATATTGTACTTACTGTAAGATGATATCAACTTATTTATGGGCGTTGCTTCCTCATGTTGGTCATTCCATCATGCTGTGGCCATTGGTTTTTCATTGGATTCCACTTCCAAATGGGACTCGACTGTGGATATGGCGACACCCATTGCGACCGGGATTCTCCCCATGCCTTATAATGCACACCAAATCTATGACGACCTCTTGGAACCTCGTATACGGGGTTCCTCTTTCCTCTTCCAGGGAGGGGGTCGACCCAAACCTATCCAAACCTATAGATTTTGTCCAACCCTCAGATCATTCCTTCATCCATTCTGTCGTCTCTGGCCTGAACAATTCAAACCCATCTGTCGTGATTGGAAAAGAACCATATCTGTCGTCACCCATTCCGCCAAGGCCGACCTGCTGTGCCTTCACCACCGCCCATGCAGTTGTCCCTTTTCGCCCAGCGGCAAATTGATGTTGTTCCCAAAGTGGGTCAAGAGCCTGTCCTCATCAGCCTGGCTGAAGGGTGGCTCCTGACAGATCGTATTGAAGGCCGAGAAGGTCGTCATTTGGATCGGAAACTGCAGAAGTTCGGTACTGGAAGTCCATTTCGGAGGCCTCTTTCGGATCCCTCCAAACGCATGACGAGACCTAAGGAGCGACCGATTGATCGATTGATCTGTAATACCTGGATCTTCCAAATATGCAAAATGCTGCCTTTCGGCTGGTTTTATAGAGGAAAAGGCAGACATGTTGCGCAGTTGAAGGATCCAGGTATGTCTCTTTCTTAGGAACAAACCAGGAAGGTTCCTTGGAGCCTTGCTCGACATATGTTTCAGGCTTGGTGGCAGATCGACTCTTATACAAGCGCAAAAACTGTTGCATTCCAGATTTTTTTGAAATCCTAGCATCACTTGGGTGCCATTAATCAATCAGGGAAGCCACGCATACACATGAAGGACGTGCAATCAAAAAACACATCATGAAATGCCACTAAACATCATTATCATGTATTAATTTCATTTTTTTTCTTAGAATGTAGGAAGGCCCAGCCTCGAACCGTGGGAACCCCCAGCCTCAACTAATTATCCCTGTCATTCCCTGTCCAACGTTTAGTTGGGTTCAACGGGAGGCTCCTCCAGAGGTTTCTCCAAGCGCAGGAAGCATGTCTCACTGCTCGCGTAGGTCAGTGCCAATGCTCCTCGGAAACTCCCACAGTCCACAGTCTGCCCCCGGTGATTTCTGGTATGTTGACATGTTGACATGAGTGGATCACCCTGCTTGGTAGACGACAGGGTTTCGTCTTCCAAGTGGCATGATGTGGCGGCAAACCCACATGTTTGTTGGATAGAGATGGATAGAGGGTGCACAAGTTATGTAAGGACTCAATGACTTAATGTAGATGACTACAACTCCACAAGACTGGAGATGTAAAAGCCATTCTGAAGACTCGCGGGGTTCTTAATCAACAGTCGACTACAGTAGTGCTGCTCCAGTCATGTTGAATCGCCTCTGTTCTTGATCCCGTCCAAGGCACCAGTGACAGTTGCTCGCAGCATGCTTGGGAATAGGTCGTCGTTTGCGCGGTTCGGTGCGGGAGTAGGTTGATCAATCAAGCTGCGGTGGCCGGTCGCAATGCAGCATACAGGAGAGGTCAAGGACAAAGGACAAATATGTCATTGCCAGCGAAGGTTGAAGAGTTGAAGGGCAAAATAGGACAAATAATTCAAGTGAATCATCAAATCATTCAAGGCATTCAATGACCCACGTCAACGGATCTTGCGAGGAAGTTGCCCTACTGAATTGGCTTCTCTGGATGTCCACCGGTACATGGAAAAATCATGAACAAAAATAACACACACACACACACTCTGACAATTGTATTCAGTTATCTCGATTCCCACGTTGAGAAGGATGGTGAGGGAACGGAAAGGCGAAAGGGTCCGGTGATTTGAACTGTTTAACATTGTTTCACTCGCTCTGCTGGCTGCAATGCACAAGCGGCTGAAAGCTGCAGTGGGAAACCTGTTTGGGGGAAGTATCGTGAAGAAAAACCATGGAACCAACGAACAGCGGCAGGGTGGACCATTGGTGTCAATGTGTTGATCTGCAGGTACAGGATCAAGCGTCCTTGATCCCTTCCCATCTGTGGTCGTAGCTTCGTTGCGTGCAGTGGACCACAGATGCTGCACGCCCCTGCAAGTGATACATGGTGGAAAAGTGGTGGTGGAAGTGGCAGCAGCAAACCCTTGGCCCAGGGGTTGACACACAGATCGCCGTCTTCGGCGCTTTTTTCAAAAAACGGTGGCAGGCTGTGGTCATGCATATCGAATTAACTCCGGAAGCTCAGGTCGGCTAGCTTGAGTTCTTCATGCAGAAAAGGCATGTCAAGAAATGCAAAAACTGCAGACAACTAAAACGATCACTGAAACTAAAACGATCACTGAAGCGGTGGAGAATCAGTTCCCGTGGTAAGGCTCGGCAGCCGTTGTGTCAGTTAATTCAAAGGTTGTGTCAGTGACTTCCGGTGGAATTCCTGTGAAAAGTGGCAAAGTCAGTTAGTGCTTTCACGATGAAACAGCGCCCCAATGACGGGGATCACACTCAGCACCCGAGTGGGACGGCTGAGCGAAACACACTCTGACAATTGTATTCAGTTACCTCGATTCCCACGTTGAGAAGGATGGTGAGGGAACGGAAAGGCGAAA
>CAXAMN010015891.1:628294-676545 GCA_963970005.1 Durusdinium trenchii | reverse complement strand
TGGTGGAAGTGGCAGCAGCAAACCCTTGGCCCAGGGGTTGACACACACACACACACACGAGAACCTCCCCCCAGCCCACCGAGAACGCGGGCGGTTGGAGAATTCTGGTCAAGTGATCAACCGACGTGAAGCGTGGTCGGATCCATTGGGGAGCCCGGAGGAAAAGAGATGCCGAAGTGCTCCATGAGATTTTAGGCCTTTCCTGGTCCCTCCAAACGGGATTGCTTCATGCACGGAGCAATCGATATATGATCGGGGCACGCTCCTTTTTGGGTTGCCGGTGCATGCATTGGCACCCTCGCTCCGTCGCAGTAGCTCGCGGATATCCAAGTCCAAAAGCAAGGCTTCAGATTCGCCTCGGGAGGCGATTTGACCAGTGACGAGGCGAGGGTTGAATCGAGGTCCGAAGTGGGGGAGCTCAAAAACCACCCAGGCTTCTATCGCCTGCTGCTGGCTTCTTAGCTGTGAAGCACCATTGCTTTCACTGCTCACACGATCCCACCGTACCTGGATACCGTACCTGGAGGTTCATTCCGAGAAATCATCTATAGTGGCTGGCGTTTTCAAGCATAATTTAGTTGCATTGTGTCATTGTGCTTATCGTTTAAACAAATAGTAATAACACAAACATTAGTTAATGTTTGTTTAAAAAAATAACAAACAATTAAGGGATGCACTCCCTTCAACCTGGATTCCACGATCAGAACACTGCTGTACGACTTCGACCTGTGCTCTTTGATTAAACACACATGTTTGTAGAATCAGAATGCCGATGTATTTTTGGTGTTTTGTGGTCCAAGTGGGAAACAACATATTATGTAGCTTGTTCAACGTATTTGCCAGGTTGTTACTTTGGCCAAAGACAAGTATCCCAAGACTCATAAGTCCAAGCGCCGGTGGCTCTTCCTTCCTCTTCTCCGCCTCTCTCGCTCTTCGTTTCTCTCTCTCTCTCTCTCGCCATGTCCGACCCCCGGCCTCGGCGTGCTTTCAAAGCACCCAAGACATTTCCCGCCATGGCTTCGCCACGGGTCAGCACGCTGCCTGGAGCACCGGTGCTGTCGCTCGATCGGCTCAGTGGGATTTCAAGGTCGTTCGATCTGAAACTCTGGAAGCCTGCTTGACCCTTTAAGAATAGTGGACTTTGGTGTTGTAGAGAAAAATCTTTAGTTAAACAATGGTGGTTCGGCAAAAAAACGCTATGGAGGGCCAGGTTCTCCACAAAACACTGGACAAACGGCGTATTGGTTCATCAAACAGTTAGGAATATGTTGGGATGAATTGTCCACTAACCTCCCAAAGCCAAAAAGAAACTGACCCCAAGGATCCCACATACCACTATAAGGAACCAGGACTTCTATAGGTCGGTTTGAACCACTGGTTGCTGCTATGACCGGATCCACAAGGAGAATCATGACTCTGGTGGGGATCCCAGCTGCATCACCAGCACGAGTCACACCAGCAGGTCTCACCTCCCCGGCTCCACCGGGAGAGGTCCGTCGTCCGGCGGTCCGGACCGTCGTCCGGCTCCAAGGGTCGTCTTGGTAGCAGTGTGAAAGCACCAACCTTGCCAGCCGTGCAAGGGGATTGGACTTCCTTCTGCTGGTCCCTCCAAAAAGCAATCCGGAGCAGAAGATGGTGGTGCAAACGAGCATCAACAAGGCAAACATGGCAATGCTTACCCTCCTCAAAGTTTTTGGCTCGGTTTGACCCTTTTCAGTGACGGCCGGTGGTAAAAAGACATTGCAAACACCAAACTGACTCTAAGTCAAGTCCCAGACCATCCAGTGTATGAAATATATTATATAAACCACATTAACTTTCGTAACTTATGTAAGTAACTATTCCATGCATGGATAGGTCTAGGATTGAACACACCACTGATATACACAGGGTGGTCTACCTCACTCTACCAGCTCGCAGCGACTCAAATCCCAAGCCCAGTCGCAGGCCGACTCGTTGATCCTTTTTGTCAACGGAAAATTGACACTAACATGTCAAAACAACTCATGAGTGAACACTAACGCGTTCTTTTAGGCGTATGGTGCCCCTCTTCCACGCTTCACCGCGCCTGGCCCCGAGTGGAGGGAGAGCCCAAGGGCACCGTGTCACCTTTCGTTCGATCCACCGAACGGATGTCAAGTATCTTCTGATAGTCGAACGGATGGCTATAGGGCGAAAATAAGCTTTTCGCCCTATACTTTATTTTTCTTAACACGTCTCAAAAAAATAGTTCAATAGGATGTGAAAGCTTCTCCACTGATTGGGTCTTAGGGAATGCCTCGGCACCAGATCGTTTTTTGGCTGGCGCCATCTGCCCAGACCGTTTTTGCGGGCATCTGGGTCAACAAGAACCATGTCCCACATAGTGCTGCCCTTCTTTTGCTTTTGGATAGAAGCTTCTAAAGTGGGCCACCAGAGGCAACAAGGGGCTCCCAACACAACCTTTCGATTTGTGATTAGTGGACAAATCATCATAAAAGTGGACAATCACACCTGTTTGCTCTTCCGATTGTTCAAAGGTCCTCCGAACAAAAATAAAGGACCATTTTCCCATCCCATCCACTGCTTCCATGATTTCAGGCAGTGTAACTATACCTCCTCAACTCCTTATTCCTCCTTCCTCCTCTCATTCTTTGCGTCCTCACCGAGCCACCCGGTCGTATCACCCGCGGTGCCCGGAGCCGCTCCAAGAGCAGCTCCTCCTCGTCCGGCTCCGAGCCGAAGGCCGTCTCGGCCGCAGGGCGCAGGCCGCGCCACGCGCGGCGTCCGGGGGAGGAGGCCTCGGTGGAGGTCGGTGGGAGGAGAGGAGATCACCGGTGGATTTGTGGTGCTTGGGATGTTGAGTGACCCAGGGTCCATCTGAATGATCCATCCCACCTTGCTGCTATCGTTCCTTGCTGCTAGGTCCTGGGAGAGTGACCAAGGTCCTTGTGGATGTGTCCCTGGGTGTGGCTGCATCTCAAGATCTACGTGATCTAAAATCATTTTGGCAGAATCTAGCATGCATCACGAAGAGCGCTCTCTGTGCACTCTCCAAGAGTACTATGCTTCATTCCCTACATCAAGAATCGCAGCACTGGCCAAACACACCGTAACACACCTGCCCTTGGCCCGTTTTGGGTGCCTCCTTCTCTTCAGGCCCTTCGTCCTCGCCACAAACGTCTCACAACGGAGCCGCGGACGTCTCGCAAAGTGACCGACCTCTCATTTGTCTCTTGCCCCACTTACTGGCCATACATACAACGCAAGAACAAAACAAAAACAAATAACAACAACCCCTGCGCTGGAACGTAAAACCTTTTGTGGTCCCTCTTACCTGAAAGAAGTGTTGGTGTTCCCAGAAACATCAACAAAGAAACAGGATTAATAATATCTGATTTCCTCGCTTTAGTGTTAATTTATCCTCCAACCTGCACTTCACGCTTTAATGACATCTGACTGGTCTTTCTGTGTGCTTCTCCAAAAGCCACGAGAACCGACAACACACAAACAGCTAGCACAGCGGGTTGGATCCAAGATCCAAGCTATGAATCTGATTCATCCTTTTCTGTTACATGTACACAAGCACAAAAAGAGACAATCCACCACAGCAATGAACCTCCCTTCCTCCCAGGAAGACCTCCCAAAGGTAAGGATGACTGCAATGAAAACTGTAAGTCCAAGTGCATCAGAATGATCAATAGTCAATGGGTGATTATATTATTGTTGTTCAACAACCTGGACATAGAATGCGTGCTTTTCTTTCCCAACATGGCTGCATACTCCTGCGATCCAAGGAGTATTCTCCGTGCAATCTTGTGAGAATACACTCCAAGCACCAAAATAAGTTGGAGACTGAACCATTTGCAGCTTCCCAGAAATGCTGGACAAGCCCAGAACTAACTCCAGCACATGTACTTGCATGTATATATACATGCGTTTCTTGTAGACTCCCATACTAGTACAGAACTCTGAACTCTTCCTTCAATTGCAAAAAAAGAAACGACGAAACCCAAAATATGCCGCTCCTGGCAAAGGAACAAGTCCATGTAGAGTTCCAAATCGGTCTCCAGGTAGTGGTCCAAGAATCTCCATCCCTTCTCCCAAGTTGAGACGCTTTCGACTTCCTCCGGACAAATCACCTGGCGTCGGTCTCAAGGGCTCGGAGAAGTGCCACATGGGTCGAGTTCGCATTGAAACCCACAGACTTGGACAGCAAACTGAAGACTGCCCAATATATAGGAGTCAATGACCATTTGCGAGCAGCTGCAGCTCTTGTAGATTCTTGCTGCTCCTCTGAATCGATTCGTTTCCCTATTCACCAAGCTGGCTCACCCCTCCGAAAAAAGCCCATTCCAAAGGCTTTTTTGATTCGTCCGTTTGCCACGTCCCAACACATCACCAGCCCAAGGACCATCTCTTTAGCCGACCGTTCTCTCGAGGTGTCACTCGGTCCAGCTTCGCTCGCTCCTCGTCGTCCACCGCTTCATCATCCAAGGCTTCCAACAGCGGGAGCTTGGCACCAAGCTCCTGGCTCCAAGGCTTCGCACCCGTCAAGAGCGGAGGGCATGTTCACAGGAGGCAAAGAGGTGAAGGAGGCAGAGAAAGCCCACTGCCCAAACGCTCCGTTCACAGGCCTTTCCTGGTCCCTCAAAAACCATAGGGAATGGTTCGGGTCCCGACCCCTCCAGAGGATTCGGGTCCCGTCCCTATGGGTCCAGAGTCTGGAGCGTCTGGGTGGACTTTAAATGTTTGTGAGTCATACCCTTGAAACGATCAGGAAAGGAAAAACATCCAGGCATGTTGAACTATCTTTGGGACATCAAGACCACTCAGGCGTGAGATTGGACCAAATCCAGTCACTGCTAGCTTTTCCGGTGTCATGTAATGCCACAAGTTTATGATAATAATGTCTAGGCTGTCTAGGTGGTTGCACCATCATACATCTATATATTGCTATAACAAACATATCAAAAACTATACCTGTGACATCCTGTGACTACCCCCTGTTGATATGCCTTTTCCTTCCAATCTCATCTCACCTCGGCCCCCGGTCGTGCGCTCCTTCCGCAGCTCCTGCCACTCGGCGCCGCCCACGGGCGGCGCCACGGGGTTCCCGCGCAGCGTCAGGTGCCGCAGCGACGCGATGCGGCCGAGCTCCCAGAGGTCCTGACGGGCGCATCGCGTGGTCCGAGGGTCCGTGGAGGTGGGGGGGAGGGGGTGAGGGTGAGGGGATGGGAAGGGGGAGCGGACAAACAGGCAATCATATTATATGCGTGTTGGCGTGTTGGTAGCAGAAATCTTGGAAGTTGTCTAAGGAGTGGTGAAGTTTGATGGAATACCTCGATAGCACTCTCTATAGCTATAGATGTTGTTCCTTTAAACATGTTGTATCATTTTGTATCTACATGCAGCAACCAGAACTCAGAAGGAAGCCTTGCGCCACATGTTGCAAAACAGACCGCTGCCTATCACTTTGGACCGGACCCACCGGGTTCCAGGGATGGGCATGCCTTAGCATCCGACAAGGCATTGCCTTCCAGGTCCAAGACCTGCGAGTCACGGAGTGAGAACAACAAGGCACCGCCCAAGAGGTGTAAGCCAGGAAGATTTTAGACCTGGAGTCAGTACAGTAAGAAGATAATGACAATTGAATTCCTTCTATACATATAACAATGATCATGTATGTGTACATGTGGTATACTGCATGTAATTCCTTGCAGCGATGGTCTATGTCAATGTTTGTTACAGTTCTCATGTTGGCTCCTCGTTTGAGGGACCAACGTTGCATTTGAGTTCTGTTGAGGCCCATTTGAGTGTTCGGCACCAAGAAGCAGCCACTGGAACTCTCCATGATATTGTGATGAAAACGACCCCATTCCTACTCTTTGGGGAGTATCATTGCTACTACTTGCTATAAATCATACTTAGTCTCACTTAGTGAAAGCCATTGTGTAAGTCCCCCAACCTACACAACACATTCACCCAAATGTTCACCTCTGCCTTCAGCTCATCTTTGCACAAGACATCCACCTTCTCCACCCCGGGCTCGCCGGCAGAGCCTCCAAGTCCAACCACTTCAAGGCCGAGACGTCGCTCACGTCGTTGAAGGGCAAGTAGAGCTCTCGGAGGGCCTCGCGGCCAAGGCCGCTGTGAATGGGCGGACCGACTGGACAGAAGCGAGCTTCCGCGCGGGTTGGGCAAAAGGATTCCGAGACGGATGGAGAGACATGGAGAGACTTAATGTTTCACTGCCCCTGCGGAGCGTGAATCACAATGACTTCCACTCAACCTATACGGGGCACAACCGTGTGGCTTCTCGTGTTTTTTTTGGGGATCAACCTGCGTATCAAACTTAAGGTGAACTGATCAATCAAGACTACTCACAAGATACGTCGCATCGTTGTCAATCTCGAGATCTGCCATGATGGTGGTAGACCATCGGCAAATGTTGGCATCTCTTTCACAAACCAATGTCTTCAACAAGCAAATACTTCGAAGTAGAAAGTCGTAACAGGATGCAACATGTTTGATTGAACGCCGAGTAGCTTATGACCTCTCTGATCCTCGCGTAGCTTCTTGTGGAAGGCTGTGTGTGGATCACAAACCATGTGAAAACACCCCCAGTAGCAGCAGACGGACTGTGGCGGACCGGCCGCTGCTGCTAATGCGCCACCGATTGGACAGCCTCCATGAGGGTCACTCCACTGAGATCCTGCAGACCACAGGAGCCCAACCACAGCACCTGCAGTATCGCGGAACGACCCGCGTGGACCATCGCGTGGTATACGGGCGGTAGGTGGCAGGTTGCGATGGCCCGGAAGGTGAAGCCTTCTTGAAGATAGCGTGCACCCTATAGTCTTAATTGCAAAACATTTGACCAAAAAGACCTCCGAATGATTTATGCTTCTAAATCAGGTAAAGACTTCCACCCCCCACGATCAGCTTGCAATGGAAGAGTATGCCAAGGTCCTTTCTTGGAGAAAACCCTCCAAAACGCCACCGCGCTTCCCCAACCCCGACAACGGTGCGGGGTTGCGTTGTGTCCGCGTTCGCCTGGAGCTGTTGTAGGTGGGCACCTAAGTCTCGAACCTGAGCTGAGTGGAGTCTGCAAAAGCTCATAAGCTGGGAAGTTGGGTCATTGGAGTGTCCCCATGGGGTGTGCCTGCAGATGTCGGACTGCAAGATTCCAAATGGTTCAGAGATGTTGGGAGTCCAATCTGCACCTCAAGAGAGGAAAATAGGATCATCAGAAGCCCTATATATAAGTCTGTCAGGGGGGTTCTGAGATCTGAATTGTGGGACATCTTCAAAAAGCTATGCCGAAACATGCCGAGACTCTAAAGACGAAACCAAACTCTTGGAGGGCCTTTTAACTTGACTGAGTGGCCAGCATCGGCAGGGAGGCCCTAAAGGGGCGTCTTGGGGATTTGCAGCAAGAGCTATGAGGGCGGCAAAGTAGGATGCAAATGAAATGTATATAAGAGTTTTGATTAGTCAGTGGAATGGCTGAGCAGATGATGAAAGGGTGATCGCCGAGTTGTATGCGTTTTTTCAAAGAACTGGACAGTAAAAAATCACAATTCATGCAAGACAAGACTGTGACGGCCACCATACGGTCCCTTTTTAAAGTGATAACACCACAGCAGGCAAAGATTGATCCTCTCAGTTTGATGTGTCTCAGTTGTGATGGTGAACAACGGTTTCCACGCCACGGTTTCCACTGTTTCGTCCACTTGGGGCCCTCGACACACATGATGCTCGACCTGGGCATTCAGCGTGCGTTCGTCGCTCCACGTCGCTCACATCGCGCGGTTACAGCGCCGGTGTTCGTGTGTGTGGAGCCCTGGTGTTCAACGAACGTGAAACGGAAGTGGTTGGCATGGCTCCGTACTCAGAGTCATTGTTCTATCCACAAGGTACGTACACAATACCACGCAGGTCACCATGCTGGAAACATCATGATGATATGACTATAGACTATAGCTACTTCAGTGATCTTCAGTGTAAAATGGGGCTATTGACACATGCCACATACCCTGTAGACCGTAGACCTAGATCTCGGAGTTTCGATTGGTGGGCACTGTTGCCGACTGACTTCTAAGACATGGGGCCAAAAGCACGACGCATTCGTTGTGCACTCAGACCACTTGGAGAGCACCAAATGGTAAGTCGCTCCCCATGCACGATCAGCTGTCTCTTCTGATTCTCCATTCCGGGGCTGTCCGACCTTCAGCTGCCCCTCGTCACGGAGTCCCAATGTGTTCCGGCGGAAAGCCCCTTGGGAGCCCCTGGCCCTGAAAGCCGCAGTCGCAAGAGGTTGGGGAGACCTCAGCTGTGCCAAGGTCGACGAGGGCAGCTGCGAGTGGGAGTGGATCGCAAGCCGTTCGGAGGGACGTACGTGAGTGTGAGGGTTTGATGGGATTGAAGATCTCGCCTGGTGGGAGAACAGTTGAGTGGTGATTGATAAGTTTTTTTGGGGGTATATACTGCGGAGTTTGATGTGACAAATCGGATGGTCCCATCAATTTCTCAATTATCTCTAAAAACAATAGACACAATTCACAATCACAATTCTTAGATCCTATCACATGAGAAATTGTGTCCCATCACTATTCACAATATTAATAGTCTTCTCAGACCCTATCACAATTCACACTCCCGGAAGGTGGCCACTCCCGAGGTGTGGTGCTTGGCTGAGAGACCAATACAACAGCACTCCAGGTTTTCAAGAATTCAATTCTGAGAGCAGGACTGCAGCTTCCCAATAAACTGAGTCAACTGAAATGATTCAACACACCCTTCCAGTTTCCACCAACACTCCTTTTTTTCACTCCTTTTCAACCCACTGCTCGTACAAATATCACGCACCAAAACCCGCCCCTCCTTCCTCCAAAACCCCAAATCCCCCACTTCCTTCTCACCTCCATCTCACCCCGCTGAAACCTTCCACCCTCCCCAAGCGGCATCGACCCAGCGCGTCCACGTTCTGCCGCACCGCGTCCACGCAGATCTCCAAGGCCTGACGCGATGCCGCTCTCGGTCGTCCACCGGCGCACCACCGGCCGCGTGCGGTGGAGAAGCACCGCGCGGTGGATGGAGGGATGGACGCTGAATCAGCAAATGCGATGAAGTCTATTAGTGGCCAGGGGTTTTCTGCTGTGAGCGTGTGCTCCATAGAAGCTCTTCAGATTTCTTCTGTTCTTCAACATGCAGTGGATATTTCAACTTCCTTCGTGGCGGTTCGAGCAAGTGGGTCTGGATGACAGTGTTGTTTGCTCCACAACTCTGCTTGTTTGTGCTTCTTTTTTTGAAGTGCATCATAACAATCTCTGACTCTCCGTGCTTTGCCTCCACCTCAGCAAGGTCCACACCATCACAATAGCGTTGCAAGTAATCCTCACGAAAAGGCTTGAGTGCTTTGGGTGTGGGATCATTCTACAAAGAATGCCTCAAAATGGGCTTTGGATGCCGTTCAAACTTGAAGACTTCATGTCGGATCCATTCGACATGATAAGCACTTGTCGTTGGTTGAAACAATGCAGTCAGGAATCAGGAAACTATGTGCATGTATATACTAATATAACTTATGTAAACGATCGTGCACTTCCATGCTTGAGTGTACTTCCAAATTTCAGACTTCTACTCTGATAGGGTGCCACCATGTGCCACCCCTATGCCAAAGGAGAGAAATACTCAAAAACACCCAGACATTTCTCTCTACGAAAGAATACAACAAATCAAAGACTTGTCTCCCTACATCATTTCATCCATGCGTACATTGCCATGCCTACATTGACTTGTCACCTTTCCATATGTATTCACTTGCCACCTCCGACGGCACCTGCGTCAGCATGTCACAGACATCCCACTCATCACTTCCTGAGGTGTTTAGGCGGCCCTCCCTGAAGATGAGAGTGATGAGAGTTGTTCAATGTCGGGTCTGTCTCATTACCAGTAACAGTGGATGACAATGATGTGTAGTAAAAAGCTTTCCCTAAAATAGTGAAGTTCTTGTTTACCAACTGCTACAGGTATATATAATAGGACAAATCCAAGTTCTGAGTAAGAAAGGTTGACCATATCTTGTGAGCAAATCCCAACTCTATGAGGTTCTTCCTTTGATTTTCATTTTTAAACAATAGGAGAACTAGCCCAAAGATGTCAGAAGTATCAAAGAACTCTGTTCAAGCAGCCTCAACTAGATGCTACTCATGGAATAACGAGTTCTCTTGTTCAGAACAAACATATGAGTGACCCAGGTCCAAGCTGTGACAGTAAACGACTCAACAGCAGCTGTGCCTGGCCAATCCTCTGCAGATTGAGGTGACCAAGACCTGAAACGTGAAAAGCGCAGCAATAGGCATCACAGCAGCAGGGCCTTTCTGGCTCCAGCAGTGCAAGTCTTGTGATGTCCGTCGATAAGACATGATAAGAATTAACTTATAATACTTATATAATTGGTTGGAAGGACACCTTGGATATTTTCGGGTGCTGGCTCTGGCAAATGCAAAAAGAAGGTTCACAACGTGATGAGTCTCTGTTTGCACGATCTCAGATCTCTCTGCCACCATGCTTGAACTACCTCGCCTAAAGTCACTACTTTCTTGGAAGAATGCACAACAACTCAAAATAATACAACGAGCGGAACATAGGAGAACACCGGAAAAACATGGTCGACCTGCACCGGTCAAAGGCAAAAAAGAAGCAACGTTCCTACCCCAAAGTGACCTTTCAAATTCTATACATGTTTGCTGGCACTTCAGGAAAATGCCCGAACTCCAGTGAAAAAAACCATGGTATAGCCAGATCCAGCTGGTCTTGAGGTCACCAACATTGCCTTCTCTATCGGTTTTTCACCCCAGCCGCTGGAGTTGCCATCGTGTTTTGAAGGTTCAAACGCCGCTGGGGCCCGGGACTGGTCAGCTGGACTAGGAGCCTCGCAGGTGAAGAACGAACAGTGCAGCATGCCTTGCTGATCGACGCAAACCATAGACAATGCCTCTCAACAAATTCAATCCATCATTTAGAGGTGATTCATCTAGAGGGGTGAACTGTTGACTTATGAAGATCGAGCATGTCAGGGGTCACAAAAACAAACAGAACGTGTTAATTCGTGCCATCTGATTCTTTTTGAGTTGTCTGACCACCCCATCACCCATCAAACAAAACAAAAAACGACGATGTCCACATCTCTCGCAACACACGGGATCGGCACATCGGCGACCGGTCTTCCCGGCGCCTCCCAACATCTGCGGCCTGTTCGACCGGGATTCGCGGGCTTAGCGAGCGAGCGAGCGTCGTCGCGATGGATGGCGCGAAAGCGAGAGAGAAAAAGATTGAAAGGAGAAACACCTGAAACACCTTTCCTTTTGATCTCATGTAGCACTTGTGCACCTGCCAGTGTCACCAGGGTTCCAACAATCTGCCTCACACTTGGAAGGACACGACACCCCTTGCTATGAAGCTCCAAACAGGTTGCACATTCATGTAAACATCGAACTATAGTCTTGCCATTGCAGGGACCCGAAGATCACGCTATCCTCCGTCCGACTCTGTGCCTAGGCACTATCTAAGGCCTTCAACGTTATATAGAATCATATAATATCATATAGAACATTATAGAAGCCATTAGAATCCATTGGATTTCAAACCCCCTAAAACCCACATGAAACAACTTCCAACGACCAAAGCCCCCACAACTTTTCTATAGAATGAACATGAACAGGCTGTTGACCTGATCCAACCTGCATCCTTCACAGGAAGCCCACGTCCCACGCATCCATGAGTCCCATGGACACCACGGACCATCGCCTGGTCGACGCTGTTGGGGTTTGGGCGCATCTGGTGCGTGAGGCTGTAACCTGCGTACGTCCACTCCGAGAGACCAGTTGTGGGGACCAGTCCGGCTGGGGGGAGGGAGAAATGGCTCGACTTACAGGCTACTTGGGCATCCAAGTTCTGTGGATCGATTCGGCACCGTGCAACAGCCAACTGTCCAACCACATGTACCACTTCCGGCTCGTGCAGATCATCACTTCCTGACACCCCAAACACTTGTACAAACGAGGTTGTCAAAGAAAGTAAGATTCAGGTTGGTTCAGGGGCGACCTTCCGCTCTTGGGAACTTGATTTCAGAACCCGAAGGTCGAATGCCTTGGGCCTCTGTGGGCCAAGGCTATTTTGTCCAGAGTGGGACTTGCATGCTAAGAACATCATCTAAGGACTTCCTTTGCATGAAACGTCTCGCTGCACCTGAAAAAATTCAAGATGTATACTGTATACTCTGTTCCACGCTGTAGAGTATAGAGGGTAATCTCAGTCATAACCTCGTCTTTCATTGGATCCCTAGATTTTGGAGTCTAGAAAGTTCTCTCGGTCGAACATATCTTTCATTGGATCTCCTGGGATCTTCCAGCATTTTGGAGGACGGTTCCAAGGATGACGTTCACACTGACATTCATCTGGTAGTAGAAACACTGGTACCCACCGACTTGACTCCGGACATCGAGTAGACCTCACAGCGAGATCGAACGTACGGCGCCACAAACCGAGCGAGATCGGGTCCAAAACCTCTAAGTCTTTGGGGATCGTACGACCGAGGTCGGGACTCAAGAATAGGGGACACCCCTGGGACACCCCAGGGCACCACTGGAATAGGAACGCTTAGGCTCGAACCTGGTCCCTGGGTCCCTGCACCTTTTGGAGCCACCCCGCCAAAAGATTGCATGCTAAACCAATCCGGGGGTGGATTCTGTAGATGCTTTTCACATCCACCAATTCTATCGGCACTGAGTCATCTATTGAGGCACTGAACATGTTCGCCCAGACTGTGGCGTTCACAGAGACCAGACTATCGACCTGACAGAGACCACCACAAACACCAGCGTCATCACCCGTCGTGGCCAAAAACCCGCCTCAAGACTTCAAGACGAGGATTTTGGCTTGCGGACCGCATGGTGGGCGAAACGACTTCAGCAGCTGGTCGGACCCAAGGGCTGGGGGTGAAAAGGCTGCCGAGATGTTCATGTTACAGTAAGTCCTGAAAATTAAAGATGAAGTACATCAAGGAGAAAGTCTATAGATTTGCAATCACGGTTCGATAGAAAGGTTTCATCAACAGAATCAGCTGTCTGGGGGTTAGATGTTGCTCTCTTGGGGCCCCTCTGAAAGGCAAGTTCAAGTCGGAGCCGTTCATGCAGAACCAGTCAGTTGAAGCACATTCCGTCTTGCTTGAACCATGAAAGAATGGCCTCGCAAAGCATCACTTGGGGAAATCAAAGGTGAGTAAAACCCTCGAAGTCTGACATGCCTGCCCTTAGTTCAAGCGCGGAGGAACATATCGCAAGTGCCACACCGAGACCCCATAGCCAAACCGTCAAACTCCGACACCTCAAAAGCCTTAACGTCTTCTAAGGTGGTTCAGTCCATTCCCCTGGCTCCGGTCCGAAGTACGTTTCACAACAAGACTCCGTGCTCTCCCAGAACACAGGCCCGAGGCCCCGACTTGGGGACTCCACTCAGGAAGACCGTTTGAAATCGATCTGCCAGCGCGTAAAAGTCGGCCTCACGTGCCGAGGGAGGGCGGTTCAGCGCGAAAAAAAGATATACAGTAAATACGTGCAGATGGCATATGGTATTGCATATGAATTGTATGAGTTTTAGCAACAAATCATGTGGGTGTCCAGACATGGTTGGAGTTGGTGTCAAGAATGGGAAGTTAGGGGGATCCTTGCTCAGTATCAACATGATTTGAAGCAACGCCAAAGCGAAACGACAAAACTTTTCTGTTGGGCATCCGGAAGGATGGTCATTTGATTTGTTCCTTCCAGGTAAAAAGTGATAATTATCACTCCGTTTTGTAATTATCAATCTTTTGGACAGTGGTGTGACAAAAAGCACTCCGGAGTGGAAAAAATCAGTCCAACCGCAATTGCATTCAGATTGCGTTCGCAGTGCGTTCACTTTGCGTTCAATTAACGTTCGCTTTGCGTTCAAGATACCAGGTTAGCAAACCACAGGCTGGAAATGCGACATAATGCGACCATTTCTTTCCAAAAACCCTCGGCGTTTGGCACCTCTCCGCGGTCCCCCGCGCAAAGCTCCTGAAAACCCAAACGGCAGGCCGAGCCTGACAAGGTCTGCAAATCAGTTTTTCGCCATCACATGGTATGGTGTAAAGTGGGAACATGTGTCTGATCAGTATGTGTGTGTGTGTGAAGAATCACCAAGCACATGTTTTGGTTATGTGAAGTATGCAAAGAAAATGGCAGGGATGGCCGGGATGAAACCAAATCCTCCAAGTCCCCATCTCCACACTGCAGTTCCAGCTATACACAACTTGAGGCCAAGGGGGGGGCGAAAGCTAGCGCTCCAGAATGGGAAAGTGGAGGGCAGCGAGGTAGGAAAAAACACGGCGCTCTTTTTGGAGGCAGGGGTGAAGAGTCCTTTATATGTGGCTCTTTGCCCGGATCCTCCTGCGAGAGAAGAGAGAGAAGAGAGACGGAAAGACGAGAGACAGAGAGGAGAGAGAGAGAGAGAGGAGAGAGAGATGAGAGAGATGAGAAAGAGATGAGAGAGATGAGAAAGAGATGAGAGAGATGAGAGAGACAGTGAGACAGTGAGACAGTGAGAGAGTGAGAGTGAGAGTGAGCGAGTGCGGCCGCAAGATACGCAACGCTAACCGCATGCCAAAGAGCGACGACAGGACGGAGTCGAACTTGCGAAGAGGGAGGAGGGAGGAGGGAGGGAGGGAAGATGGGAGGAAGACAAGGAGGAGGAGAGGGGGGGAGGTGGGGAGAGGGGAGGTGGGGGGAGAGGGGGGGGGGGTGGGGGGGGGGTCTTCGACCTGAATAATCAGGGGTTAGGATTTGCACCCGGTCGAAAGAAACCTTGCTATCGCAAGAGTAACTCCAGCTAGCTTCGCTAGCTTTCGTGACATGTCAAAACAGTTACAACATCCATCAGATGCTACCTCGGTCGACTCCTAAGTCCTCGACCCGCCACCTGCGGCACATCCAGATACCGCCCTGGAGCGGAGCGGACGGACCGGCTCCCGATGCGGATTCCGACCTGGTCTGACCAGGAGATGTGGTCTTGCGGTGAAAACATGTGAAAACACAGGGGAATTGTCACGTTGGGTTTCCCAAATGCTGTGTAATTGACCCTAATTCATTATGACAACATGTGAAACATTTGAATCTTTACTTGAAAAGTCTTTCTGGATGTTGACAGACACACCACTTTGACACCTGATGATCCAACTAACATTCTGCGCTGACCTCTGCAACCCCCCTGTTTCAATTCGTCGCAAAGATCTCAAAGCGCCATTCGCACGAGTGCGCTGCTCGGGAATTCCAAGCGCCGTGCCCATGGGAAGTGTCAATGTGACTGACTCCACTGGTGCCTGGCAACGGGGCCAACGAAGGCGGTGCGTGGCAGGAGTGGTGGCAAAGCATCACTTCGAAGTATTGAAGGTTTCTACACAGCGTCTTTGACCATGAAAAAAAGATCAAACGTGGGCGTTTTTGTTGACAAAACGTGCGCAACAGCACGAATTTTGTTTGCCCCATCTCACTCAAATGCCCACAAACCAGTGTCAACCATTTGAGATCGGTGAAAGGTACACTAGACCACTAGCCCACGCCCACCTGACCGACGCACTCCCGCCACTTGGACTCAAAGAGCTCGGCGCCCAGATCGCCGACCAGAAAAGCATCTGAGCGCAGAAAGCGTCAAGATGGAACGGCCGAGAAAGTGGGTTGAGCAGACCTCTTTGTTTTGTTGGCCAGTGCCCGAGCTGAAGCAGCGGAAGAAACATGAAGAAACGGATGTCAACCACACCAAGAAGTTTATGTCTCACAGAAGGTCTCTGCACCCAGCTAAACAAAAAGTCCGATGCACCCATATACACCAAGCCTTTTCAATGACACGCAGGAAAGGTGACCACACAGTGAATGGACTACGGCACCGGTGTCGAGAAGGATGGGGCAGCCACCATCGTTCAGCTCCAGCAGTCACTGTCTATCACTGACTCTTCGGCGCTTGTTTCGGAGTGACCTGGCCTCGACCTCGGCAAGATATTGTCCTGTCTCCAGGTAAAGTAGCTGATTTGCCAGATCAAGAGCACTTGCTCCGCTGCATGTAGTGATGCCATCATCTGCTCCAGACTCAACCAGGAAGCGCACAACATGAAGATGGCCACGCGCAGATGCAAAGTGCAAAGCTGTTGACCCATCATCTTTCGTTTGCTGATCCTTCTTCGCCCCCGCTTCAACCAGCATGCGGACAACTTCCAAATGGCCACGAGCAGCAGCCAGGTGCAGCGGCGTTGTCCCATAGTAGACCATGGGCCAATCCTTGTCGGCCCCAGTTTCAACCAGCAAGCGTGCCACATCGAGCTGCCCAGCCAAAGATGCAACATGCAGTGGTGTGTCCCCGCTCTCGGAGGCCTGGTTTGTGTTGGCTCCAGCTTCAATCAGGAAGCGCGCAATCTCCAGCTGCCCACCAAGAGCAGCGATGTGCAACGGTGCTACCCCACAATATGTGGCGCGCTGTTTGTCAGCGCCAGCTTCAACTAGCAAGCGGACCATGTCCAAACTGCCCCGGTCGATTGCCGTGCAGAGTGGTGTCCTCCCACTACACTGAGCTTGATCCTTGTCGGCTCCAGCGTCAATCAGCAAGCGGGCAGCTTCAAAATTGAGCCGGAAAACTGCTTCATGCAACGGGGTCGTCGACGCCCCCGTCAGATGAACAATGCCCCGGTTTGGGTTGGCCCCAGCCTCAACTAGAAAGCGGACAATGTCAAGTTCTTCTTCCTGAACTGCAAAGTACAAAGGTGTTAGCCCGTCGGTGGCGGCATGATCCTTGTCAGCCCCAGCTTCAACTAGGAAGCGGACAGTTTCAAGAAAGCCATAACCAGCTGCAGTGCTCAGCGCTGTTCCCCCGAGGCCATCAGTGAGATCTTTGTCAGCGCCAGCTTCAACCAGTATGCGAACAGCATCCAAATGTCCCTCAAGAGCTGCCTCATGCAAAGGCGTCTCCCTGTTTCCTTTGTCCTGTGCGTCTTTCTCTGCTCCCGCCTCAAGCAACAGCAGCATCGATTCAAGGTGCCCATTGCATGCAGCCCAGTGCAATGGTGTCTTGCCACGTTCATCTTCGGTTTTGGGATGCAAAGGACGTTGAAGCAGCTTCTCGAGCGCCGCCGAATCGTTTTCTCTGGATGCATTGATCAACTCTTGACTCTGTTCAGCATCAGGCAAGCAATACCCCAAAATCACCAGCCCGACCTTCACTGGATCCGAGGTAAACAGATCAGCATCTGGGATCTCAACACCATCCTCCGCAAAGAGTCTTTGTCGAAACCTGGAGATACCGAGCGGAGCAGCCAAGTGTCGCTTCAGAACGCGCGCCGATTTGCCGTCAAAATCGGAAGGCTCCAACACTGTGACGGTCTCACCTGAAGTTAAGAAGCACACCTGCATGGCAAGATTCAAGGATAGACTCCAAGAATCTTTGTAACGACAGATCCAACATGTGCATATTGTATATTATACACACACGTCTAATTACTTGTATCTAGTCATCTAGGTAGGTCATCAGCAGTAAGCATCGTGAAGTCGTTCAATCTCTTGCAGTACCGTACCATGCATGATTCATGATTCATGCATGTACACGCATGAATCAGAATCTGTTCATCCTCTCTCTAACTCACTAACCAATGACAAAGTGTATGGATCTGATCTGATCTATGACTTTCATTTTGGACACGTCCTGAGCCAGAGTGCTCATGAAACTTCAGGGCAATCTGTTGAGCCACATCGCTTGCGCATCTCCTGTACCATGCCCCCACGAGTTCGTGCTGCATGGTGCTCGAATGTTCTGCAACCAAGGAAGCTGCTGCATGTGACAAGGAATCTGTGCATGGCAAGAGGTATTGTTCCTATGACCATCCATATCTTTGCCATAATCACCTATAGTGATCCAAACAAACATGGCGACTTCTTCCGCAAACATCAACCATCTTCCACGCTTCCAAAGCGCAAGAAAGCTGGTCATCTAAGCTTGGCAAAGGGGTTCTAGTCTCAACCTTGAAGAGAAACATCCTGGTGACCTGCCCCAACGCTTTTTTTCGTTCAAGTCCTGATTCATCCCAAAAATGAATGGATGTCAAGAAACAATAAACATTGAAGCAAATTGAACCTTGTCTTTCTTTCTCCAGACATCTAGAACCCAACCTCCTGTTGTTGCAGTGCCGATGTTGTCCGCATCCCTTCTGCCGAGTGGCCGAAGTCCGACTCCATGTTGGCCTCATACAGAAGTACCAGGAGATCCAAAAATGAGCCAAACAAATAGATCCTCCTTCATCCAAAATGACACCATCGCCTTTAACATGCTTGTTTAGATATTTAAGTTGTTTAACTTCTTTTGGATGCTTGCTTTTTTTCCCATGTCTTCGATTCAGTTGAATTGCCTCTGCCAATAGGCCGGCACATGTGCAATAGCTGCAATGTGGATATAGAAGTCCCCAAATCAATCGGATGACATAAATATAAACAAATAGCTTCAAAGAATTAGAGGAAATTCAGAATGCATGCATATACTTGTATATATTCACTGTTGTTTCTATTTGGGACTCACTCCTTCCAACGCCGAACGTTGCTTTGGCCGCCTCGGCTCGGCGGCGGTAGTCCACCTGGAGGGGCGTCTGACGGATCACCCGAGCTCGGTGGTCTTCTTGCGCTTCTTGCCACCCTTTTGAGGTGACCCACAAGTGAAAACAAGCGACATGATGTATATGTGATTCACAAAGGCACTTTAAGAACTCCCGACATGTTGGTATCTTAGTAGAATATGTGTTGTCTTAACAAGAGATCAACATGATATACTTCACAAAGGCACTTTCGTCGGACTTCTGAACGACACCGTGTCTGATTCCAGTGCGACCAAACTCAGCTGGACCCTGTTGGTGGCTAACCATCTGCTTGAAAATAAGAAAAACAACACATCCATGATGTTCCACTGGGCATGGTGGACATGTCCCTTTTCCCATACAAACAATAAGGGAAGGGCTCGTGAAGGTTCCGTCCCGTGGCGGCAGGACCGAACCGCCGATCGGGTCTGGTGGGATCCATGTCGGGTCACTTGGGTTGCGGGGGTGGTGGTGCAACGAACACGAAGCAAAGTCGATGAGTTGTATATGGAACTTATAGGTTTGGGATGGGAACTCGGATGTCATCTGCTCGGGGTCCAGTGAGGGATCATGGCTTCATAGCCAGCTTCTTATCCACAACCCATTCTGACAAAGGCCTGCTTTTGACATAGACTGGCAAAAGGTGGATGTGCATGGGCGGAAGAACAAACAACATCACAAAATGGTCTGTTTCTTGGGTCCGGTATGGATGGCTATGGTGGCTATGGATGGCTATGGTGTGGACCATGACCACCACCACCACAACCACACAGTGGTCTTCTTGGCCCATCGGGCATGGTGCAGGCACGGTCCCTTGCCACCCTGGACCGACCCCCCACCCACGCCACCCGACACGGCTCCCGCACCGACTTGGCGCCGAGTCCCAGCACGGTCGAGTGCTCGGCCTGGGGCGGCCGACTGGAGGGTCAGTGTGGATGGCCGCGACACCAGCTGAAGTGATACACCAACTGATCCAACCAACTAGTCCACAACTGATCCAACTGATTGGTTGGATCAGTTGGAACCAACTGGTGTTGAGATACAATACTCATCCAACCAACCGATCCAACTGATCCACGGTACTCATAGGAAAGTGCCGTGGAGATGGTTCAAACCATCTCAAACCATCTCAAATACCACTAAGCCGTTGCAAAAACCTCCCCAATGTCCAACAAATCACGCAATCGAACCATATCATCAAGCATCCAAAAAATCGACCATTGTTATCAAACCAAGTGGTCTGTGATGGTGTGCGTAGACTATCCCCTCTCCACAGCGCTCTTCACCGTCTTGATGATGCGAAAATGAGTGACCCGGCCACGAGGCGCACAAAGGCTGGAAGATGCACATGGCGGTTAAGGCCACCTGGTCATAGAAACGTGGCAGGGCAGACACCCTCGTGTACGGTCTTGGTCGATGTTGGGAGGGAATTCGATGCACGCCTACTCTTGTGTGGCAAGACTTAGAGTACTCATTCAGAAGGCCCAAACTTTGACTAAAGAGTGTCTGGAAAAATGATATGTGAAGCAAAATCACACTCAAGGGAAACATGTCAACCAGGTCCCAGTTCACTTCTGCAAGAGTTTAGCACTTTATCGCTCTACCAGCTTCTGGGGACTTCATAAGGCGTGCGTCATAAATTAGGGGACTGCCCAAGAACCGCCTGGATAGCCAGGAGTGTTGCCTTCTGTTTAAGATTCTCTACCCTAGGATTCGAACCACCATTTTGTTAAATTAATCATGCTGCTTTTATTTTACTTAAAACTAGGTCAACCATTTTTGTTAGTGGTGTTTGAAGGGCAAGGGTTTCAGGCACTCTCGGAGTTTGGAGCACCATGGCCTACTGTTCCGTCCGTGTCTAAGGTGGCCCCCAGACTACTAACTGAAAGGGAAAAACATGGAAAAGCATCCCACCACCGAACCACCAACAAAAACCCTCATTTAGGCCATCTCAGGCCTCCATGTCGTTGGATCATCGCTACGCCCCCCGGTAAGTCAATCCGGGCGTCATACTGTCGAACAGAAATCCATCCGGATGTCGTGGGAGTTCTGGAGTTCTGGAGTTCCAACACACCCACTGGTCCACTCGGGTGGTTGACCACTGGCGGGTGGTTGACCACCTCAGGAACGAAACATAAGTTAGTCTTTGCCCATTGCGTTCAACTATTGCTATTCAACCAAGTAAATATTGCATTTCAAACATTGCATTTCAATATTGCGTTGAATTTCAAACAACTCCATCATCCCAAGTAAAGTTTGAACATGGAGATATATTTGAAACCACCAAGTTGTCCATCTTGCCATCTTGCGGTCGCGTCCTCAAGGACCCCGTCTCCGCCCTCTCGACCGAGGCACCGGTATAGAGCAGCTGCGGCGCCGTGTTGGAGGTCATCACCTCGCGTTTGGAGCGATCTTCACAGAGATCACCGTGACCCCAAGATGACCCCAGGCAGCCACTCCCTTTGGCACGCGCAGATTGACCCAGGAGGCCACTCCCAACGGTGCAACGTGTAGCCGGTGCAGATGGACTGGTGCAACACCAGTGGTGGTGTAATCTAGAAGTGGCTCAGAACACCTGGACCGCCTGGACAGTGCGAAGACTGTGTTTGAATAGCAAAGTGAATGGGCCCTGGCAAAGTGAGAACTTTATTTTGCCAATTGGCAGTGGGTCAAAACAGGAGGAAGACAGGGTTGACCATTGAACATGAACTGAATGGTCTACCAAGATGTTCAACCTACCCAGGATTAAAATTCCGGGGGGTTGACCCACAGCCAGATGCAAGAAGATCGGTTCTTTTGCCAAACTTCTTCTCAGCGTTGAGCAGTCTCACTGCCTTGACACGCAAATGAGAGCTGCAGTACTGAAAAGACGCAGCGTGTGGATCTTCGTATGGCTTAGCAATCATATTCAATCATAGGTGTCCAATATTGACAGCACATTCTGAGCAAAACAAGTGGATTCTTTGGATTTGAGTGGCGCTGATGAGCCAAACCCACGGCCGTTCCATAGATTTGTTGGTCTCAGGTGGACCTCGCGCAATGGATCTCTCAAACAATGCTGTACATGGTCTCATAATGTGTTGGATCTGGAAGATACATTCCCGTCAGCTGACGCAAACATTGGACAACATCGACTACCTTTCTTTCATGATCTTTCTATATTGTGCTGAACACAACCGGTGAAGATCATTCGCCCAAGTGACAATTCAGAAAATCCCAGTGATTCTGCAAAGCTCAAATTTGTGCAACATCTTAGAAGGTTGTGAGGACCAATTCCTCCAGACCCTATCGGTTGATGGGCAAAGTCTGGCACAGTCTACAACAGAACGGGAAACCACTTGTCTGTCCTTACACTGAATTGACAATGACTTCTGACATAACCTGCCAATATCTGCTGTAGTGCTCCAAAGGCACTTCCAAAGGCATGTCAGCTTGCAGGAATGCAGCTGGAGGAGTCTTGCGACCCCACAAGCTTCTCCAGCGTCGATCCCAAAGAAGGCAGCTGTTCAAAAGACAGTCACGGTCGATTGACCATCTCTGGAATCCAAATGTTTCTCTCAAAACTGGGCATGTTTGCTTCGAGGCACGTCGTGACACACCCAAATCTCGGGCAATTAACGCCTCACCCGTTCCGGCGCCACAAAGGTGCTACCTTGGCAGACAAGAGGAAGAACATGTGGCAGGCAGCCATAAGCAGTGGACATGCTATGAACTCTACCATCAAGAACGCTTGTCTCGTGCAATTTCCCCCGAGGCGATAGAGGTAGAGGTGGAAGGTGAAAGATGGTGAAAGCATGTATTTCCTCTTGCGCAGGTCTCAGGAAGTCCTGGTGCATTGAGATACAAGCACTTGCGGGATGATGTTAATTGCTCCTCCATACAAACTGAGAATGAACTCGAGAAAGTCAATGTTCTTGCCTCTTTGTCCCATCGGGGGCTCACCTGTTCCCGTCCAGAATCATACATACCCGAAGTCCGAAGCAGGGCCGGTGAGCCTGCATGAAGCCATGTTTGAGAATCTGAAGAAGTCCAAGCTGCTGTAAACACCTTCACGCCAACCTGTGAAGGTCTTCCGGCACAGGGGGCATAACCCACTGTTGGATTCCATGAGTTTCACAGCGCAGCTTCGGCAAATGGCCGAATGCCCACATGGCACCAAGACCTCAGGGTGAAGGACACTACAGCTCATAGAAGAGAAGAACTCTGGAAAGTACTGAACACACAACCAGCTAAATTTAGTGAGGCCCCAAGTCCATCCCCAACCATTTATCAATTCAATCTTTGGCAGTGGTCAACCAAAGACTGCATAACATTAAATTGATATTACGTTGGTAAGCTCTCAGCAAATGGGTGAGGACACCAGGATACCGCTTGAAGAGCACAAACATCCGTGGTCCGTTCATTGCGCTCTCACACTCTGAAAACTGCAACACTCAATAGGGAGTGAGCGTCATCCTGTGGCCCAGCACCTTGGCCAGGTTTTCCCACGACTGGTTGTTGGGGCAATCCCGATCTTCAAGTCAAACCTGTCAGCTATACCGGCTATACCCTACTTGCTCACAGAGCCATCGAAACAAAACAGGTTGGGCCAGTGGAGTTTGGGAGTGGAGAAAACACGTACCGAAGAAGATGCCTTGATTCAGCATTGGCTGTCCCTTTTTGGTTATGTGGGGATGCATCAGAATCTGGAGCCCATGTAGCGAAAAACCTTCAGGTAGGTCAACCAGTCGGTTTTCTGGTGCCAGTCTCCCCACAGCCGGGTGCATGACCCACGCTTCGGTGAGTGCTGAGCAAACGCCTCCCTCTCGAGAACTGCACCTTTGAAGGGGGCATTCTTGTGGGACACCTTCAAAGAGCCCAACTGCTCTTCTTGACTTCTCATGAGGTTGGACAAGGGGCAGTTTTGGCAGCTGCGCTCATGCAAACCTCCCAGGGCGGGATAGCCAGTTAGAGTGGCAATAGCCAAAACACTGAGAGCAAAGCGCCCTGAGCATTCACCAGCTAAATGCTAGTAGTCTAGTAGTGCATCCCTCATGCGCTAAGGGTATGATTTCATCCTTACAGTGTCATGTTCTTGAACTGGCTAAAATTCGCCTTGAGTGACTTTACTGACCCAATTAGTTTGTCTGACAACGAGAGGATCATGTACCTCTGGGATGCTGGCAAAAATGTCAGCCACATTCTGATTCTAGTTTGCTTTATCAGTCGCTTCCCTTGTGCATTCAACCAGGGCCTGGCATCGTCGATCCCTTTCAAGCTGGAGCTCCCGCAAGAGATCAGACTGTTGTCCGCTGAGCTTTAGCTTCTCACAGGTTGGCCCACATCTATGGCTCTCAAAGAAGAGCTTGAAGCCTTCCAAGCCAAGATCTCCTCTGCCATACCTCAAGAAAGCGAAGCCAAGAATTCAAAGAGTTCAATTTTCATACTCAAAGACTTGTATTTCCCGTTCTTTTACTAGTGACAAGGCTGTCAAATCGGAGATTCCTGTACCAAGAACATCGGAAGAACAACCTCTATGCCTGCGGTCTTGTCGAAAAAAATGCACATGTTAACATTCTGTGTGGCAAGGAGCTTCTTGCTTCTGGAATGAAGCTGCGGATCTGTCAGGAGAAGATTGCCATTGTCGATGATACCCTGGAGGTCGACCGCCAAAATGGCACCCTTGCTTTTGACATAGCTGTAGTGGCTTAAGGCTTGTAGAATTTCACTCTCGACCTCCAATTTGGTGTCTTCGTTCACGTATCCGTTGTTCCCGTTGAACTTCACGAAATGTCCTTCTAGCTTTTGCTCGCCCACAAAATAGAAGGTTCCAGCTCCGAACGTATACTCATACAAATAGCAGGGAACAAACCAAATCTTGATCGGCGCACCAACCCTAGCCAAAGCTTTCAGGAAGCTTTCCCGGAGCCCAATTGCGATACTTGTGCAGCGACAGAAATGAAGCATCTCTTCCTTGTCTGCATGTGGCTTCAGAATCAAGCGCTTAGCCACCATTGGATGACGCCTGTTTTTCTCTGATGCATCCCACATATCGAAAACCAGGCGCATTCCTCCGTAGCTGAAGGGTTTCGCCTGGATTGTCACTGCCACTTCCTGATCGAGCACAACCTCTTCATCCACGTACTTCCACCGAGATTTCCTCTTGTGTAAATGCTGGATCAACTTACATGTTCGCTTGCATTTGACATCATGATACAATGGATCAAAGGGCATTTCCAAGGCAGCTGCTCTCAATGGAACGCCACTGGTGGTAGATTTCTCGCTGGATGTGTCTGTTGCGGTGATGGTAGCAGCAATGGAAGTAAAGGCCTCCCTCAGCTGCAGCTGGTCCAAAGATGACGTTTGAAAAGTCCCTCCTGTGACTCCGGCCAACCACTGCAAATGATGCCAGTGATCAGATTGAGAGCCAAAGGCGACGGCATGAAGTTCAAAACTTCGAGCATGTTGTTTCTGCAAAAGCTGCTTCTCGAAGAGTGTTGGGACACTGTGCTTCTCAAAAGGCTTCCCATCTGAGAGGAAAACCACCCTTACATCCTCGGACATTGCACTGCTGCCAAGAAGTCTGCACACAGCTTGAAAAGCTGTTTGAAATTCGGTCCTTGTGGCAAACACTGGTCACCATCGGTGCTTCAATGGAGGAACTTACCGGGTGGGGCGGGGACACGAACTCAAGAATCACACCAAAAATAAAGCAAAAGTAACTGTGCAGTTCTGAAATGTGTGAAAGGTTCTCACTCTTAGGGTTCACCTTTTTGCCGATCTTCTTGATCGCTGATGCTGCAGCCTTCTTCAACAGTCTCTCAAAAATGATTTGAGATTGACTATTGAAGACAACCTGCAGGGTCAAAACAACTAACGAGTTACTGTACTCAAAACGAAACATCAAGACTCCCTCTTGCAAATCTGCACTGACTTTGATCGTGCGTTTCAAATTGCCCCACCAAGCTGAAGCGGTCGTCTGCGCCACTAGCAGCTTGGCAAGCTTCGAAGAAACATTCGCAGGAGTGGAAGACTGCATCAATCCTGCGCACTGCGGTCGGCAGCTGCACATCAGAACCTTTGCGAGCCATCAGAAGTTCTGCATCTTCAATTCCCATGCCTCAGTTGGATCAAACCTAATCACACCTTTGTTTGACCATTGTTGTGCTGTATGTGGGCCTTGTCCACTAGCCAGGTCAATAAACTTACAGAACAATGACATGGACTGCACCCCTGGACTCCATGGACCGTCCGATGAGCGATGAGCGATGGTTGCTATTAGGTATTCTCAGGGCTTTCTCAGGTATTGAGCACGATCTTCCTTGAGGAGCAGCATGCGGGAAGCAGACCCGCAAATGATAGTGCTTCGGGCACCAAATCATGCAATATGTTATAGTAAGTCTTGTTGATGGTATGCCCTTCAACAATAGGTTAAAACAAAAAGCTATGTGATTCGATAGGTCTGGATCAACATTTCCTGGAGGACAAATTCGTTCACCTCAAACAGATTAATCTGAATATGAGCCATTTGAGATCATGTGAGCATGATTGAGCATGTTTAGACTTCACAAGACCCTGACCTGGCCCTGGCCCTGACCGAATTTCAAGTTGCTAAGACTGGCATCAATCACCAGCACCACATGCAGCTCCTCTAGCTGCGTCCCGCGTTGTCGAGGCATGGCTCGTGCCGGCACCGCCCCAATTTTCGGCACCGCTCCAGGCCGTTCAGGGCAGGGCATGCTCTTCGTAACTTCTTGCATCTCCATGACCACATTCGCCAGCTCGGATTCAGACACATCACCTCAGAAAGAGGGTGGATGACAAAAGCTTGGGCACAGGACATCTGGAAAGGCTCGCGAGGGGCATTCTTTTTAAATATGTCAAATCAGTGAAGTTATGTAATTTGCGAGAACCCCCACCCCACTGCCTCCCCCGCCGACGAGCCCCTCACCAAACGGTCCTGTGTCCCGAACTTCTGTGCAGATCACTCACGCTCCAATAGCATGGATGCTGGATCTCTGGAAAACTAGCCCTTGTTTCCTGGGTCCGCCTCCGATCGTGGAGGGAGAGTGGTGTGTATTGAAATAGGGAGACCTCCCTATGGGTCCTGGTACATAAGTGTACTTCTTGGTCTTCCCAGTGGTCCTTGGGGGTCTTCCTATTCTTAGTTAATGCATACCCACTATATAATACCCATATATCATATATACGTGTACGCATGCCCCATATGTGTCCATCCATGCCATCTAAGAGGCTATCATCTGACCACTGCGGCTCGTCCACCGCTTCCTCCTCTGCACGCTGCACGATCGCCTGGTTACAAGACCTCCGAGGGCCCGCAGCTTCCATGGCGCTGGCCCAGCGGGTGGTGCGGTGCTCGGGCCAGTTGAGTTGTAGGTGAATAGGTCCTCAAAAAGCTTCAGTACGTAGCACGGAGCTTTGAAGCCCGAAGATGGAAGTGGATCTTGCCTGTACCCCTCTGCCACTTCTGCGTGTGCGTTAAATCTCTTTAATTACCTGTCAAGTTGACACTTGACCTGGACAAATACAGCGTGAGGTGAAAGCTGGTGTTGCCGGCTGATCATCCGAACATCGTCCCAAACATCACCAGTGCCACACAGCTCCGAAAAGCGCACATTGGCCCCCCAACCGATCTTCATCGATATTTCCGGGCTGCGCACTTGGACCACTTCCACCGAGTGACTGTGAGGAGTTGAGTATCGAGTCCCAAGGAGCAAAGCGAATCAATGCTGGGCGTCCCAGCCACCGTGACTCCACGAAGGAAGAGGACCTCCCGAAGGAAGAATCACCGAAATCATTGGGACTGAGATCAAGTGAGAGGAGCTGATGGGGCCCTCCTGGTGACTTGGGGCTGCCTGGTGCCAAACACTGACTTCCATTTCAAACAAAGCAATCTCTGGAATTCCCAAGCATCTTTTCTGAACAACAATGTCACAAAGAGCATCTGTTGACAGAAACTTAAACCGAAACCCTACACGACAACTGAGAACGGATTGAACTGGTATCATACCATCCCTTTGGTTTCCACTAAGTTTCCTGGGTAATTTCACCGCAAGCTTCCGACCAGAACAGTAGAAGCATATCAGCTTGTCCCATTGCGCCTCAAAGAGACGTGGCAAGATCACGGCATCCTGCCCCAAGCTGTGGCGGGGAGGAGACCCTCAGTGCAGGACCAAATGGCTAAAGAATGCAAAAGGGCTAGTCCCTACGGCGTTCACAAAGATGAAGATTCAAACGCATTGAAAGCACCACCCCAACATCCTTCATTCACATACTCTTACAGTAGCTTACTTTCAGCACCCTTTCTCTCCTTTCAATTTCACCTCCCCTCCATCCTTGTCTTCATCCTCACAACCCATGACGTATGCCATACCAGCCCGCATCTGCCCAAACGCCCGTGCTTCGACCGCTGTGCCCGTCCTGGATGTCGGTGATTTGAAACTCGTCGAAGCACAGCACGTCGAGGTCGTCGGCCCAACGATTGGCCGCCACCTCGTGGCGTGCATCGATGCAAAACGGTGGCCAATAGAGGCCATCCCAAAAGTATCTAAGTGACTGAGCAAGTCCGTCCAATATAGTTTATAATTATCATAGATCATGCAACAAGAGTGGACAAACAAAATCAAGGAAACAAAGGAAACACCCTGACCAAACAACTACAAGGAAGGAAGCCAATTCATATTGGCCCCATGTGCCCCATTGCTCCAACCAAAACTCTAAAAGATCTGAACAAGAAGAAACCAAACAAGTCACTCGGTCTGCCTGTCCTGGATTTCTCCCAAGGTCTGCCTCAACCGGTCGTTCAGCCGCATCCTTTTGGATCTGCTGGTGTAAGCCTCGGTGGCAAAGGCGATCGGATCCAGGTTTCACACCTCCTGCTAATCTCTTCCCCCCCAAAAATAATCCGAAGTTGAGGGGCTCCAAGTGAAAAAGTGGAAGAATGGATGGTGATGAACAATGCCCCTTAACCTCTATGCTGGCATGCTGGCTGATACATTCTGGGGTGCACTCCAAAGAGGATCCAAGCTTGCCGGGGGTTCCCACAATGTTCAAAAACAACATCTGCGGTATGGTGCTGAGGGCAGATCTGATCATGAACTCGTAGAAGTGTTGACGAGATGTTCTCAACCCCGCCTGCAGCAAGGCAGGTCCCAAAGTGTTGAGCTGCAGCAAAGAAGCGCTTGGCAGGCATCTCAACAAAGCCATATTCTTGATAGATAGGGTCAATCCTGCACCACCTGAAGTTTAATTATGGTTAGCTCTTCCCAAGTCCGTGTGCCGTATCACTCAGCCCATTGGCTGACGTCTGCTATCAGCGTCTTGCACTTGTAAAGGTCTCCAGATGAGCTGATCAAAAGAAGACTAACTATCCCACGTTGAGACCAAAGAGCTTCGGTGGACCAGTTCCGAGTTATCAGACTCATCATTAATCATAAACTTATTAGTCCTGCTGTCCTGCTCGTGGCATCAGATATGCAACCGACATCAACTGGTGATACTGGCTCTCTATCCGCCAAAGCCACTGCCGTGTATTGTGTTGGCCCCTCCATTGACGACTTTTTGAAAAGCATAGAGAGGTCAATGCCAGGTACCATATTACACCTTTTTTTGGGTGTGCTTCAGTGATGTTTCCTTATTTTTCCCTTCCCATCAATTCACCCACCAGGCCGCACCCCAACAGAGCCCCAACCACCATACTGATCGTTTGTCGCGGCCGATGGAGAATCCGCTTCCCAATCCGCGGATCGCCTCCGCGGATCGCCATCCCAATCGCCTGCTGCGAGTGATCGTGGAAGAGATTCATCAGCATCGTCTTGCCGGTGCCCACGGGTCCTCAGAGCGCCGGTGCAGCACCAAAGATGTGGTCGGTCCAGCTCCGGAGTTGTTGGATGGACTCAATCCTTAGCGATATCCCTTAGCCTCCCGAAAACTCACATGTACCATGGGATTGGCCCGTGGAAGATGGTTTTCCTCTACCAAACTAGCAGTTTTCAGTTTTCAGGGTCCATGTTAGTTTTCGTAAGTGTGATACCTGCAGGAATTCCCGCTGCTTGAGAGAGACGGCCGATCATACGGGCGATCTAAGCCAGCAGTCTTTAAGGAATTGCTCCACCATGAGGTGGTATCTTCTCTGATCAATATCTAAAATCTTCTGGACTTGATCAGAACTAAGCTCTCCTGCCATGTAGGTAAACGCTGCTCTTCAAGGGTTCACGCTTGGGCGGAGCCTCCTCGCAGCAGCAAGGTGGCCATGCCATGTGAGCTCACGTGTCTTAAGACAAGGGGTCTTGTCAAATAGTCCTAACATCAAATATAATCAATCATCAAATAACTCGAATACACTATCC
This sequence comes from Durusdinium trenchii, assembly GCA_963970005.1. Taxonomy (NCBI): domain Eukaryota; class Dinophyceae; order Suessiales; family Symbiodiniaceae; genus Durusdinium; species Durusdinium trenchii. The sequence goes on along the minus strand of CAXAMN010015891.1, from coordinate 646,527 downwards.
ACTACATGGGATTTGAGCCAGGATAACAAAGCAGTTAATATATATATATATAGTTATAATTGGATGAGAATCCAGGCAAGGGCATCTCAAGCAGAGCAGGAGTTTGTGTATCGATCGTCAGGAAGACGTTTCCCGGCTTCCTGAGCTTCAGAGGCTGGCTCAGCTGTGCGCTGAGTCTCCACTTGGGAGATGCCGGTGGCCTGAGTACAATCGTTTGTAGACACTGTAAGGAATCTGCAAAATCACGGGAGTGAACCGAAAACGACACCGTCCCGGTCCTTTCAGGTGGATGGTCCGATCCCTTAACTGACCACTGCATGGGTATAGCCCATAGGGTATACATATACCGGCGACGGAGAAGAGGGCGGCGGTGCTTCAGTGCTTCGACGCCCTTTCGGCATTTCAGGTCCCTAACTCTCGAAACCCTCCAGTGCCAACTTGCAGCCTGGATGCTGCAGGCAAGACTTTGGCCTGCGTGCCTGGTCAAAGGCATTGGCGTTGCAGGGAAAGGCCCGCAGGACGGACCCGCCCAAGGGGTGGATCGTGTGGTCTCATCCGGTCCGATATTCGGCCTGGATCCTCTATGCCTTTGGGCCTCTTGTTCTTTGAATATGGTGGGTGGAGAGGAGATGGGGCAATCCCCAAGTTTTGGGTTTGGTGCCATCCCAACTATGTATTGTGAAGCCACCGTAGTTGGGAGCCAAATGGAGAACTGGAATGGATTCGAATGTCTCTATCATCCACCACATTGTAGTACGAAGAACCTCTCTGTGCGAACCACTCAAAAACCCCAACTTCCACCCTCCGTTCGCCATTCCTATAGTAAGATTCCCAACACTTGTTCAAGAAAACCACTTCAAAATGGTTCGCAATAGAACAAAAAAACACGCCAACGCAGCCCGTGAATTTGGTGCCTGTGGATTCACCGTTATCGCCACCGATTTCTGGGCCCTTTGTTTTGGCCCTAAAAACCACCCTCCAGCCACCATCAGCCACCCCCTCCCTTCGGACGCCTTTCGCCAGGCGCCGCCGGTTCTCCGCGGCCAACTTCGCCGTCCACTCCGCGGCGCGCCGGTGCTCCTCCGCCGCGCCGCTGCCGGAGGAGCCGCCTGGTCTCGGATGCGGGGAGCCGACGGTCCGTCGGCTCGGTCCGTGGTGGTCGAGCTGCCTCGGCGTCTTCTGGGACGTTAAGTCTCGTTGAAACAGCTTGGCAATGCTTGGCATGTTCAAGAAAGGTTGGCAAGTTGGCAAGGGCAGGTTCGCATGCATGCAACGGATTATGAGGTATTGTTGGTCATCTGGGATGCGATCCAATTTCAATCATCTTGTAGGCTGTCTCTTTTCGAGCTTGGTATAGCTTGGCTTGGTCGTTTCTCGATGTTTCTCTTGACCCCTACGCTTCAACCCAGGCTTCAACTCCACTAGCTTTCTGTGTCGGTCTCCATGCAGCCCCTGCCTATGGTCTCCAGTGGCAAGACCCAGCCAGGATGCCCTGCAAAGCCGAGCTCCTCACGCTTCTGGCTCGCTGAATCATGGAGGGAAAAACATGTGGGGCCCTACTGAAAAAAATAGGACATCGAATTCCACAACAAGTGCGGGAGGTTGCTCACAATCACATCACCACTTTGGAGGTGGCTCCCAATCAAGGATTTTTGCCGTCCAGGCTGGACACCTTCAGAGTCACTGCGTGCGGTGATACTCCGTTCAGAGTCATTGGCCTGTGACACCTGTCTGCCTTTGATCCATCCACCGCATGACCTGCACGGCTCCGGCATCCTGCCCCGAGCCATCACGGGTGTTGCTCGGCTGGTGTTGCTCCCGTTGCAAGGCCTGAGGCGGTTGGTGATTCCTATACTACTCATTGACACCAACATACCTTTCGACACCTGAAACCTGAAACATAGAAGATTGATAAGATCTCATAAGATCTCCACATACTGACTTCATCATATTTCATATTGTCTTCATATTGTCATCTTCCAATACCTTTGCTTGCAGTTTCAGTCTCGTCATGTCTAGTCCACATTCTACAATGAGACCCCGACTTGGAAAGCTGCAGGCTGCACGACTTCAAAAGTGCAAATCAGGAAACCCGTCAACCAAATATGAATTCCAACTGGCCAGTGGCTATTGACCACCCCATCTTCTCGCATCACACGTAACCCCATAATAATCATAATATGGGCGCCTTTCAACCAACAGAACAGCCCTCCGGAGCCACCGGAGCTATTTCCCTTCAAATGGCCACTGAGAGCGCGGAGCGTGGCCTTCTCCAGAGCTTGGGAGAGGTAGCCCACCACACGTTCTTGGAGCCCGTCCTTCTCCAATCCACCGGCCTCCACCTCTCGCGAGTCGTCTGAGCAGCTGACGGAACAGCTCCGGGGAAGGAGAAAACGGCTCCAGGATGCTGCAAGTGAAAAGACTTATAGTAAGAGAAAAGGTATAGCGTGGTTTGGAACACTTAGTCGGGGTTAAGGACAGCAAAGCGTGGTTAAGTACAGGTCTCACCTCCTTGAAAACCAAGCCTCCATCAACGGTTGACGAAGCAAGCCCTCCGCTGCAAACAAAATTTTGCACATCTACCTGCTACTAGTACAGGAATGGATCACATACAGTATCCCAACTCTTTCTTGGGGTTCACAGGTGCTGCACTGGTTGGAGGGTGGTGACGTTGAGATCTAAGGCTTTGTATATTAAGAATCTAGCTGGGAGGCTGCTTTTATCGAAATATGTCTTTAGGATCTTTCAGTATTCCACATTTCAAGGAATTCTCAATTCTCCAAGTTCTTGAGGCCTGCTTATCTCAATGATGGCCCCAGTTTTGCAGCTTTGCCAAACCTTCACGTTCGGTCGTCGCCACTAGGAACGCCCCACTAGACACCGCCCGCCGCGCAGGCGGCGGAGTGGCCTGCGCCTTGTAGCTGTCTTTGAGCTTCTGCGGCACGCTGCTGAAATGGAAGCGCCTCGTGTTGGGGGCTCCTTTAGTTTCCCTGAAGAATCAAGATATCTTTCAAAAGGGTGAAAGGTCATCCACTGACTGGGTATCAAGGAAGCGGCATAAAACTATCCTGAAAATAGATTCATAAGTATTCATAAGTCATCAGCCCCTCCTTTCAACCACGAAGAGAGATGGGTGAGTCTTTTTTGGGGCATCACCTTGGAGACATATGACGTCCCTTCGCTGTGCAACGTCGATGTGCGGACATCGATGCTGTGGTGGTACAGGTGATGAGGTGTCCATGGGGTCAAAGCTGGTGATGAGGTGTCAACGTCGTGGACATCACTAGTGGCCTACTGTGACTAAGGAGGCACAGGTTATAGTTGCACCTCATTTTGCTCCATCAAGGAGGCAAAGGACCAGGTTGAAATGACTTGTTAGGATTTGTGGAGAGGGTGTCAATCTGTTCATCAGGGCTAGACACATCGTGGACCTCAACAGGTTGCAGATCTCTCAACAGAAATGACCGGCCAAGCCTCCAGGGGACCCTCCACCGCATCGCCCACATGGCATGGGCTCACTCACGCCGGGCGTGGGCGTCTCGAAGGCGAAACCGTTCGAAGGAATGTTTGCAAGATGCCATAGGTCATGGGTGGTGGGATTTTCAGCCAACGTGGCTCCAAGGTCCAGCCTGTCCGGTGAGCTTGCAGGAGGTGAACCAACCTACGTACTGGATGACCGACCTATTGTATGACGTTAACTATACTGTCAGGGTTTAGTGGAATGATTGCATCCAAGCTCCAAACAACCCGCACGGGCGTAGTGACGTAATTCAGCGATGTCCTTTTCCAGTGTGGAGTGTGCCAAACCTTGATCGACTGCATTCGCAAAGACATTGGATCGTGAGGTCTCGGCTACAGTGTAGAAACTTCCCAGCATATTCTCGACTTCGCTGCGACCACTTGCGAAAGCTTTCACGTCTTCAAGCTTCACGAGCCGTTCAAGCCAGAAGAATGCTAAGAGCCGTTCGCATGTCATGTTTGCCTCAAGCAGCATTCGCATGCGCATGGATTCTGAGCACCACTCTGAGCACCTACAAAGGTTGAACAGCCTTCTTAGCCCATCTGATACGTCCCCATATGGAATCCCATAAGGTCTCTCCACCTCGGGCAGTACCCAGGACCCTTGGCATCACAGCACCCTTCGCACTTTTGGTCCAAAAGGACGCACTCTAACGTCGCTTTCTCCGTCGCACTCTGCGCAGGTCTCACTTTGTCGCTGCTCCTGCGTGACAGGCGGGGACGGCTGGCCGAAGCAGCTGGAGGATCGGTGTTCCGGACAGGGATCAAAAGGAAGATGTGACTATTACCCCAAAAGCACCTGACGCAGGTCTCAGTCACCGAAAGCTGGATGCTCCTGAAGGGGGTTGGGAATCTCCTTGTCCCCAATGAAGCAGTCAAACCCGCACCTACACACAAGCCCTTCATCATGTAGCTAGCTGACTACTTCCTTGGAACTGGTGGCCAACATCAAAACAAAAACAAGTGACACAACTTCCTTGTTTTGGCTTTACTAGAGTTTCAAAACAAAGGCTACCATATGAGAGCAAACATGTTGAACCCACATGTCCTTAAAGAAACAAAATAATGTCCAACAAGGATATCAGCAAGAAAACAATGGACACCACGCAAAAAGAAACAAGAACAACACGAATGAAACCATTTGCCCCCCAAGGAAACCACCTCGCAACCCCGGCTTGGACCGTGCAACAATGTGCAACATGCGACACGAACGCATCACTGGTGACCGCTTTGCTGCGCGCCTCTCCGGTGCGACACGTTTTCCTTGGCCGTTTGACACTTCTCCTGGCGCCGCTGGGCTGATCCGCCGGGCCGCGTCGGCGATGAGTAGGCGGAGGCTTCGTTGGGTCAGAAAGAGAGGGGTGCGTGGAACATATGGTGGAACATGTCAAAACAGCTTTTTTATATGTGTTTCTAGTTTGTCTTTTTGTCCTGCTTGGTTAGATGAGGAAAGGCGGGTCGATGGGTCATAGATGATGGAGATATGTTGGCAAAGACACCAGTTAAGTGTTTTTGGCCATGGGAGGACAAACCTCGCAGATGCCCAAAACTGAACAACCACGGCAAACAATGACATTGTGTTCTGCCTTTTACAACGTAGATTCTCCTGGAAAACTTTGATGGGTAGATGGAAGGAACAACATCCAAGATGACCAAGGTTCTGTTATTAAAAAACAACACGTGATATATGTAAACAAACTTACAGTAATGTAACACTGAAATCATGTGATGTAATCTGTGTTTGAAAAGAAACAACTGAGTTCATCTGCCCTGGTCCGTCATCGGGACATCCCGGTCATGCGCCAGGTGCGCCTTGAACTTGATCAAGGCTCGCTCAAAGAGCTCTGGTGCCTGGGTCGTTTGAATTGGGTCACACCAGGAGCGGCGATCTGGCACAAAGCTGAAGCGGGGCAGGTCGAGGCTGTTCACCTTAAATGGTGTTGGGACATAACATGCCAAAAAACTGCAGTCTTCCCATGTGTGGATGAGCAGGTCTCCGGATATGATCCAGATTTTCGAGAAACAAAAACAACAATATGGCCGCACACATGACAGGGTGGCAACACGGTTCATCTCTGTAGCAGGTCCTTGTCGTCCTGTGGGCAGTATGGTTCACAGATTTCAGCTCACAATGCACAACAACCTTCACAATCACCATCTTCAACTATTTATCAAGATCAACTGCTGTTTGCATTTTTGCTTAGTGTCTTATCACCTTGCAAGAACTCACCCTGAAATACAATATTTAAAGACTAACAGGTTAATTTTCATAGCATCACCCTCACAGAGAGGATCAAACAACAAACAGGATCATGCCCACCGCGACCCCAATTCCACAAAGCAAGTGACCGGGATCTGCCCGACGCTTTCGATGGAAAAGATGAAGTGATTCTTGGCTTTCCCAAGGAAGAGCCCTTTCTCCTGGCGGGTAGCGAGATTGTGGTGAGAGAAAACCCAAAAACTGCTTGAAGCTGAATTCCACCCGTTCAGCTTCAACAACCTCACCCTCAAGCACACAAGTACAAGCACAACAAAACGATCAACAAGGCCATCTGCGAAGTGCAAGCTCTCCAGCCTGTCCCGGGAACGTCTCCAAGCACTCGCGGCACGTAGTGCAGTTCCGCGCGTTCCTACAAGATCAGGGAACACAGCTTCGTCTTCATGTCTATCAAGTCGTGTATTGGTACAATGAAATTTAAATGCTGTGTGTTGGGTTTCCTTCCCATTCTTCGGCTCGGAAGAAACTCAGCTGAGAAGATGTTGAAGCCGAAGCCCACAAACACAACACGTGGGGACAAACTTTTCTCCACAACGGTTGCTCGAATGGATCAGCAGCTGAACGGCATCGAACCGGGCAACTGCTGACGTGTTTGGTCAACCGTTGTGGAGAAGCGTTTATTCCACCGCTGCATGGTCAACTCAACAGTTTGATGATCGACTGGAGTTCGTGTGCTTTCCTCTTATTTTTTAGATAACATGCAAAACAATGCAAAACATACGTGCAGATTCTTATTCAATGTATTCAGTTTCTATCTGATGTAAAATCTAAACACCAGGAATCAATCTCTTAACATCTCTTGACAAAGCCTTTGAAAAGGGAGTTCTTGCTACTAAGTTGCCAATCACACCATGTACCACCATTTACCCCTGGAACCGCAGCGATGTAAAGAATATCTGTATCATTCTATATCAGATCAATAGATCTACAGTATTCTCTATCTATCTACCATATATTATGGATCTATCTAGCTGTCTATCATTCCATACATTAAGTCTTTGGGTAGTCTTGAAGAGTCCTATCGAGCACCAGTATTTTGCGGGAGAAGCTTATCGATATCCAAATTGCCTTCGAGATCACAAATCTGTCACTGGAACATTGCCAAGAAGAAGCGGAGAGTTTCCACTTCTTGCTTGTATACAATATGTTTGCAATACTACGATGAGTTGATGTCGGGGAGGTCAATATCAGCTTGAAATCTGGGGCCCCACCCCAACCATCCTCAAGCACATGCCCGTCACCAAACCAACAGGCATGGAAACGGAAGATCTGGAGGCCATCTAGAACTCTAGAAAATTCTAGAACCCTCCCATAGTCCCTCCCATCTACATCCAGTCCGGTCCAAACCACTTTTGAACCGTCTTCTCGACCTCCAACCCACCCGCAATCCCCATTCGTACAGTCACCCACCACGCCGACGGCCACACCTCGATTCGCCAGTCGCCACCCCCCCAATCCCGCTGGGTGTCCCGGGCCGCACCACGGCGCGCTTCCCGAGCTGCGGGACGTCTTCCACGTCGAAGACCTCCATGGGACAACACCTGGCAGTGTCGATGGGGCTGTCGAGAGGGCCGGCGCGGCGCTGCAATCGGAGGTCGTAGCGATGAGATCCGAGAGGGTCTCCATGACGGGGTCTCCAGCGTTTTGATGAGGCCCGAAGGAGCTGGCCGGAGTGGTGTGGAGGTGAAGTTTCGGCATGAAAGTCGGCACAGATCCTTGGAAGATCCAGGTATAGCATGGTATAGCCTCACGCGGTGGATGAACTCGAGTTGGAGTGGTGGTCGGAGATGTGTGGAGAGGGAGGCACCCGGCGGAGTTAGAGCGGCGCACGAGGCGGAGTGCAAGGCGAAAGCGGAGGGTGCAACGGAAGGCAAGAATCTATTTTTGTAGCTGAGGGGATGGGAAAAGGAAGGTTGCAAAGGCAAGGTGCAAACAAAACAGTCTGATACCCCCCAAAAGACAGGGTGGCTTCCGGGGCCCCAGAAATGGCTCGGTTCCGGCGATGGCCGGCTTTGGTCAAGCCGCCATCATGAGTCGTTCGATGGATGAAATCCAGCAGGGGGATGTAAAGAACCCTGTCAAATGCACGTTAAGTTAATAGCAGGGTTACGTTTCAATGTCTGGTGCTACGTAGAATTGAAGCTGTTGCTGCTGGCATCCAGCCTCTTCAGATCTTCTGCATCTTTGCCAACGATGTCCTTCTCAAAGCCTTGAGTCAGGGGCATTGGGAAGAACCTCCACATGGACAGTTTTGAAGAGATTTCTGCATATGTGACATGTAGTACGGCAAGCACCATTGCGTTTTTTCTAGGGATGTCCATACTGGTGTCCATCTATTTCTCACTTTTACCAAAGTGTCTATAAAGCTTGCACAAAGAATGAATGAACCATGCAACAATCGTCTGACTTCACTTCAGAACAAACTCGCCCCACTCCAACCACCCCAACCACCCCAAAGCAAACATCGAACCATCTGCCAACCACATCCACCGCGCGGCGGATCACCGGGTGCAGCTTGTAGAAGGCGGTGCAAACCGGCGACCACTTGGCATGGTCCTCGCGCCGCACGCAGCGTCTTGAGCAGCTGCGTCCGTGCGTCCGTGCGTCATCGTGCCGCTTTGACTAGAAATGGAACACCACAGCACGAGGAGGGAAAAAACATGTTTGAGGATTGAAAGTGTTGAAGATTGAAAGAAATCAAGAAGAATCCACACACCATACAGCTCCACATGAGTGAAAAGCCAGCTGAGAGGGGAGTTTTGTGAAGATGAGAGGTGTCATGACTCCCTTCAGGAACAAAAAACAGAAATCCCCTAAGGGCAGTCATATAGCATTCGACTTTTCCCAGAATCGTTGGCAACCGTTCTCCTTGCCGATGCCTTTCTCACCTCAGTGCCAGAACACACCCTCACGGTCTCTCTCGAAAACAGCTAGGAGACCCTTTTAAAGTCAAGCGAGCCAGCTCGTCAGATGGATCTATGAGCTGCATCCAGCTATGCCTCCTTGTTCTGCATTATTCATGCTTTCCCTGTGGAATCCCAGAACCCTTTGGCTCCCCCAAGCCACCTCTTTCCCAAAACCCATGTGGCCCATCCAGTTTGCGGGAGTGTCTTGCGCCCGGTGGCAGTAGCAGTCGCACTCGATCTCTTGACCTGCCAGGCGCAAGCCAATCCAAGAGGGGGTCCAACGGAACATGTCAAAAGCCTTGAAATGCGGCTTCTTTCATTTCAAGACAACACATGCGCATCTGGCAAAAAAGGCTTCATCTTCCATAAACATAAGAAGGTTCGCATGGGTTTCCACCTTTGAAACTATTATGGGCTTCCTTGGTGTGTGAGCAAGCTCAGCTTCTCAAAATTCTTTCTGAAGTGTGCAATGCCCCAAAACGGCCCAACAAGCTACCAGCCACCGAATCCAGCAAATCCATGCAAATCCTGAACCACTTCCTGAACCAACCTCCTTCAACATACTAATTCGGCCTTTCAACACGCATGAAAATCAACTCCTGACCAAACCATCCATGTATGGATTAGTTATAATACATATTTACCGTACCTCATTTATGGCCCCAATGTAGCCAACTATTCCATATTCCATACATGGATGGTCTACCTAGGGTCACTCCACATGGGACGGGACCCACCCGTTCCACCGGTCACGCGCTGCGCCCTCCACCTGGTGCCAGTTGTGCCAGCAAGATGTCGCCATCCACCGGTGCCGGAGGCGCCTCCTGAGGTCGAAGATGGGCTTTTCGGGGTTCCCGGCGATGAGGGCGGTTCGTTTCTGGTGATTGTTTGGTTTTGTTTGTCCTTCATGGATGTCTTGATATCCTTGATGAAACTATTAAATGATGTTGGACTTTGGGAGAGTCTGCCCGACATTGGGGAGGGAATGGGATGGATGATCATCCCGTTTTGTTCAGAACATGTTTCTATATTTGTTCAGAGTTGATTTTGGGATCGTGATGAGTTAGCATGCACCGGTATCTTCCAGAGAACTTCCGGGATGCTGTGCAAGAATTCCAGCTAATTGCAGATGATTCATGCTTGCATGTTATCCTTGATTCGCAGCTATAGCTCCTTTGATGGCATGCTTCTCTTTTGGGGACTCTTTTATATGGCAGCACTCCTTGAGCTGCTCCCGCTGATGCACTGAAAGCTCCGTCCATCCTCGCGACCGCGGTCGCGCGCTCGTGGCATCTGAACGTCGTCATCCAGATGAGTTCCATGCAAACTGGAGTCTCGAAGCGAAGAAAACAATAGCGATGTGGCTAAGGAAGTGGAGTGGTTGAGGTGAAGTTTGGGAGTGGAAGAAAACCACGTACCGAAGAAGAGGCATTGCAGCGGCATTGGCTGTCCCTTGAATTATTGGGGATGGGTCACAATCTGGAGCCCGACCAGTCCATGTATTGAATGACGGATGCCAGGTCAACCAAGGTATCCTGGTGAGCCACAGCGTTGCTATGCATTTTGGTTGAACAAAAAACAACACTCTGCCAGGTCCCCAAGCTGCTTCTTGGTAAAAATGATGTATTCCTCTCGTCACTATGGGGGAAACCATCTTCAGAAATCAGCACCACAGTTTCTTCTTGTAGCTTGTTGCAGGGATTCGTGTTGACTGGTCACCCTTTCGTGGTATTCAACAATCTTACAGAGCATCAGAAGTCTCAAGTCATTGACAGACTGCACCCAAGACTTGGATGATTGATCATTAAGAGAATCCCTTCAGCAAAACTAGGAAGATTGAAGCTGTTTGGGTCAATTCCAAGGGTTTCGTGGAAGACCTTGTCATTGGCTAAACGGAGCCCATGAGTCGCGGAGCGTCGCCGAGCGCATGAGGCATCCTGACATGCAAATTGACCTGCTGTGCCAACTGTGAATCAATCTATGTTGACCTTGGCACATAGGGAGAAGGTATTGAATGGTATTGATCTACTGATTGTGCTACTGATTGTGACCCTCAATCGATTGTGTCGCATGTGCCACAGATCTATCTGATCTATAGAAAAGCAGGTTTGGCAAACCTTCACCCAGCCCTGAAGAAGGTTTACTACGCGCAGAACGAAGACGTCCGCAAACTGACTGAGGAGCTGGCGCAAATCTCTGGAATAGACCGAGAGTTGCTTCTGTCCTATGAGGATGTGAGAACAAAGAAAACGATAAAATACAAGAGTCATGTCAAAAGTCTAGTGCCCTAGTGAATACGCAGAAATTGAACAAAGTATAACAAAGTTGTCTATAAGATTCTATAAGATTCTAAAATAATCAGTGTTAAAGCAATAAACAAAGTAGTGTTTTGTCAGCATACAGTGGCTTCATTTGCTCTAGTAGCTGAACCTTACAGCCCCAAACCCAGGTCCTTGAGGGCATTTGGCGTGAAGCTTGAAGAGCACGCTGTCCTGTCCAGAATGATGATGAGTCCGGACCGAAAAACAACCATGCAGGCATTTGCAAGCAGGTCGGGTATAATATGTTCAGCTCATTATTCTGCTTTTGTAGGTCAAACACATATAGCTAGTATTGTGGCTACAGAAAGATTTAGCTTCATCCAACCCACACAGCTCTTCAGCTTCACATATTCCATTGCTCCGGGAAACTGAGGGTGAGCATTGGTGCCCAAAACCCTGGTACCGGGCGTGTTCTTGGACGGACCACTCAATCAACGTGGTGATTTGACGCCGATGAGCAGAACAAATCCAGTTCAAACATCACTGACCCTGACAGGGCCTTCAAGACTGGACATGAGAGGGATGTCTGGCTGGACAGACATCACTGGAAAAAACGTTTGGTCTTCACAGGGCCTTCAAGACGCGGAAAAAAAAAGCATCAACTTCATTCCCAGTGCGAGCGAATGGACGGCTCTGAAGGAGAGGAGAGGCAGTGCAAGCAGACAACAAAAAAGTTTGGTGATAGCATGTTGATGCAGTTTGCATGACGAGAATGAAGAGAATGAGGAGAATGAGGATGATAACACATCATGTCCAGAACCTTTACACTCGCCACTGCTGGAGGGTTATTCTTTTCCCTCAACGAAGAAGCGGTTGAGCGAATCCGAAGAAACGAAGCGAATCGGATGTTGCCCAATGGCTGCCTAAGCAAGAATTCCCAAACTCAGGCTCCAAGTACCTCGGGCTTTCCAAGGTAGACTCAGAGACAGTCCTTGGACCCTTCAAAAGTCTCTCCAAAACCTCCCGGCCGAATCCCGCCGAACACGAAGTCACTTGGAGCCCAACTTTCCGGATGTTTGGCCAAGGCTTTGACGCCCCAACTCGTGGCGCTCGACTTGTTGTCACAGTCTCCTGGTCGGTGAAATCTGCCTCCTCATGTCTGCTCCTTGGATGTGTGGGCGCACGTAAGACGGGCTGCTACAGTATAGTACCTGCAGGGTCTTTTACTGCGCAAAATATGGAAAGAGTGAACTGAGTGAACAAGTATGCTCCAGCAATTCCAAAGAGAGGCTTCATGGAGTAGAGGGGTGCCCCAAATTCACTCATGTAAAAACTCTTCCTTTGAAACTCCTGGCTGTCTCTGACTCTCAACACTTCCATTCCCAACTGTCTTTCCTCAACAAACGTGTCTTGGTTCCAAGCTTTCATCCTCCTCTGAGCTGCATTGCTCCATCGAATTGAGGCCCGTGCTCGAGCAAATCCGGCTCAAACTTGATTGGCACCAAGCCCAACCTGCGCATGAAAAGCAAAACCGCGGATTCTGGCAGAGGTCGGCCCTCAAGAGGACAAAAGCAGGACGGAAGGCCTTGGAAGTAAAAAGTGACCCTGACTGGCAGAAGTCTCACTATATTGGCAGCCTAGTGCGGGAATGTGTGGGATGTCTCGCACATATTACTCGAGTCTCTCAAGCATGACATGTTGTGCAGCTATTACCATCTTTGATCTCCAAAACTCTCTGCTCTTCAGGGAGGTGCTGCACCTCTCACTGCAACCCACCGAAGCAAGGACGCCTTCCGCCGCTTCCACCGCTACCGTCGCCTGTGAGCGAAGTTCTCGTCGTGGATCACCGAAGTGTTCTGGTGGATCGTCACGCGGCTGATGGCCACCTGGGCGAGCAGAGCGGCGGACCGCTGCGCAAGTAGATAGACGGCTGGCAATGGGCTGTTGGGCTGAACAAGTGCAAACATTTTCAGAAGCAAATCTGCCAAGATCTGTAAATAGTGATCATAATTTATGTTAGATACTGTATGTGCTTTTACACCGCTCAAAGCTGATTCTTCGGATTCTTCTGCTGCTGCTTCTCCATCCCAAAAAACAAAGTTTTCTCCGCAACCCTTGCCAACTTCCTCAGCTTTGCACAGTGGGGACCTCCGCGATGAGGACCCGCCTGAGAACGCTGGACGCATGGTTGATCTCCAAACAAAGTAGGTGTTCGATGGGTCAAACCTGAAAAGATAACGCTATAGGCACAGCAAAAGGAAGAACAAACATATTGTATGTGACTAAAAAAAGACATGCTGGCCATGTAGACAACTTGAGAGAGGAGGGGGGTGAACGAAAGGTAGCAGGGAATCAGGCGTAATCCGGGAGGAGGTGAGAGGCCCCCCACTTGTTTGAAGAGAAGTGAGTGAGCGTGACGAAAGAAAGACTAGTGCGCAAACGCTTGACAAAACCTCCAGAAGCTGTAGCGGTCTAGCGGTTTCAATACAGGTTGACGTGCCTTCAAAAGGAGTCACGTATTTCTCAAATGCAACTTCGGATTTACATAGTGACGTGCGGCGACCCTGTAAATTGCGTGGCCGCAGGCCATGCTTGCAAACAGGACGTGCTCAAAAACACTGGTATTTACGAGGTTTCGTTGCCGTCGATCCACAGCCGCGGCAAGGTCTAAGGCCACGCTTGAAGACAGGAGGAGCTGAAAACACTGGTATTTACGGTATTTTGTAGCCGTCGATCCAAAGGCGCACCACGGTTGAGCGCTGGAAAAGCGCAGAAAACCGTGTAAATACCGGCGTTTTCTGCCGGGAAGGTGCACAAAACCCTGTAAATACCATAGTTTTGTGCAATTTTGATGCCTCCAAAAGCCTCAAAAACCCTTTCTGACAAAATCTTTCCTGGTTTTTGGTCTTTTTTCGGTCATTTTTCTAACCGAGACGCATCAAAAACCATCGGTTTTTGCGGTGTTTTTTGCCGGACAGCCACAAAAAACGCTGTAAATTCCATGATTTTTGGTCACTGCTGAGGACTGGAAGAGCTGAAAACACTGATATTTACAGTGTTTTCGAACGGTTGACCCCGAGGCGCGCTAGGGTGGAGTTGAAAGGGGGGGGGGGGGCCCCCCCCCCCCCCCGCAACCGAAGAAGGTGGGGGGCCATTCCTCGGAGGAAAGGGCGGCAGCTCTGAGTTAATACATTTTTGCTAAAGCAAAAGGAAAACTCAGGTAGCGTAACCGCTACCTTTCGTGACATCTTGGTCTTGGCATCTCATGCATTTGTTCAAGGATAATCTCATGCGTTTCGGATTCTCACCAAACTGATCTGTCTGTGAAGTACTCAAGAATCTCGTCCAACTAATTATTACGCAATCCGAAGGCTTTGAGGCTCTGTTGACTCAAACTTACTCTGACCATTCTGATAGGTCTGTCCACGTGCTGAAGACTGTTGGAATGAGCAATTGGTTCCTACACTTTCGTCACGTCCGTAAGCAAGTGAACCTGCGGTTGACATTTACAAGATCAAACACTGTGCCAGCCAAACTTGGAGTTTTGGCCGAGCACTTTTTGGCTGTGCATGAGGCCTGGACCCATGCAACCCCGCCTGAAAGCATTCACCAAGGGAGGGTCTATGCCGATCATGTCGAACCTCAAAAGAGAATCGACAATGGATATCAAGTCATGTACAAATGGCATCAAATGGCATCAACTGGCATCAACTGGCTTCAATTGAAGAACCGTACCCACTATAGCAAGACCAAGGCTGCATGTCAAGCAAAAAGTCAACTCGAGGCCGCGCACAACAATGGGCGATTAAGGCTCCGGCACAACGTGCTCATCAGTTAAGGTCTTGATGTCAATCTTAAAGTCTTTCTTGAAGGCCTTCGAGTCCTTCAACTGAGGCTGGAAAAGTTGAAAGGCCGGCAAAAACTCGGGCATGGCAGGATGCTTGGGCTGATGGTCAACCACCATGGACGGGTTCGACGAATTCGACGTGTCCGCGACGTGCAGATCACAGGTATCCCGGAGGACAAACACCATTGGGGGGTTCCATGGATTTGCTGTCCAGGAAAAAACAGGACAAAATCAAACACTGATTCCCCCAAATGTGTATTAAAACAGGCAAAATTATGTTATATTATATTATACACCTTAAGCAAAAACCAAGGAGTTCTTCGATCCTTATCTATCATTAGCTCAGCGCAGCAACCCGAGCGCCGTCGGTCGGTCCCAGGAGTTGTCCAGGCCCAGCGCAGCAAAGGCGCCACAGAAGTCCTGTAGCGGTCGATGGCGGTCACACGATGCACCGAAGCAGCTCGCAACCAAAATGACTGCAGCATGCTGCCATGGCATGGAACTCTGAGAAGTGTTTGGGTATTAGTTGTTTGTTTCTTTCTTTCTTTCTTTGTCTGGCTTTTCAGATCGTCGCACATCTAACTGAAAAAAATAAGGAAATACCTGAATTGGATCTGATTCGTTGAGGGAGCAAGTTGCATCTTGAGACAAGCAACGAGAACACAACGATCGCCGGAGCTGCCTTGCTGTCAATGTTGCTGGGACCCTCCGTGGTGAGCCGCAGGAGGCTTTGTTGTTCTTGAACAATCCTGCAAAATCAGACGGGCATAGTCCTCTGGACTACAGCAATTAAGCAAGAATTCAAAAGGTCTTATCATGCCTTATCTGTTCATCCTGGATCATCCTATATGCGCAAGTTTCTATATTTCTACTAGAGGAACAACATCTTTCCGGTCTTCTGCCCTCAAGACAGGCATTTGTGACAAGAAGAACACTGCTGGGTTCAAGCAATCAATTTCAGTTCAGGTAGGTCGGTTTTGTACCTAAAAACAGTACAAGCTTCAAAAACAAGTCACCAGTGATTGAAGAAACAATCGCTGACTTTTCTGAAGCATCAAGACTGTCTCTTGCTTTTTGTTCTGAAAAAAAACAACAAATAAAAACAATCCAAGAACACATACTATATACCGTCTTGTATCGTCTTGCTGTTTATCATCTTCCATTTGCATCTTGGCCTTCTACCACTCCTCCACCGGTGTCGAAACCAACCCGCTTCGGCGACACCCCATCCGCACGGCTGCTGGGCACCTCCTCGACTCCGTGGCCTGCGGGGTCAGGTAACATCGTTCTTGGACCCATCGGTGGATGGGGAGGTGATTCTTTGGGGGGGAGATATGAAGGATATAATTCTATATGATATGAATAATGATGATGATTTAATGACAATGAATCATATGATGTAATTCTATTCTATTAAATGATATATGATATAATTCTACAAAAAACAACACGTTCATCATCATTCATCACTGTTTGGAGATAGGTCGATGTGATCTTTTTTTGTGGGGGGTGGGGTCTGTGATGGTCTGTGAAATAGATGTGGAGATATGTGGATGTCCATATCAGCCCCAGCACCATTAGCACCAAGCACTTCATATGTGTTGGTATCCCCACTGGTCTGTTGTAATGACAATGAGCTCAGGATGCATCAGGATGGCTCAGCAGCTACGAAGATCAGGAAACCTCATGTAACCTCATTTGCTGGAACATGATAGATCCTGAACTGTTTAGCCATTGCCCCAAAAAATGCATGACTCTACATACTTCACTCCTAACTACCAACACTGGAGGGTGGCCGGCTGAAGCACCAGTTTTAGTTTTTTAGTCCCAACAGCTGGATCTACTGCACACCGGGCTATTGGTATGGCTATGGTGGGGGGTCAAAAATCTCTGAGCTGAGCAGGTTGACATATAATATGCGTCTAGATGATGTTGTTCGTTTTCACGGAGAACTACTTTACGAGCAAAGCTCGTTTTGGGGGAGTTGTACTCCCCACATGATGGGTGGACGAAAACGCATGTGCCAGTTGAGAGGCAAACAACATGGCCTCGGGGATCTACCAAGGACGTATCTGTGTTAACAAACTGATGGAACGATATAATGAACCTAATATTGATAGCGGAGTGACCTGCGAGGGTCTCAGGAAAAGGAACATCATGAAAGTTCCTGA
Organism: Durusdinium trenchii; assembly: GCA_963970005.1. NCBI lineage: Eukaryota > Dinophyceae > Suessiales > Symbiodiniaceae > Durusdinium > Durusdinium trenchii. Next base: position 629,545 of record CAXAMN010015891.1, on the reverse strand, counting down.
TTCCTGCGCGTACCGTGATGCAAACAATCGACCATTGATCCCAACACGTCGCAGTGAAAAAGGAAAGAATGGATGAACAAGGACCCAACTCTGAATCCGTGGCCCAACCTGTGGTCTTAAAGTTCGGTGTCTGGCCTTGAGGACCTTTTTTTCAGAATATTCAATAGACTTGAGTAGTAAGAAATGCAAAAGATTCTGCCTTTTCGTACTATTCAAAGATATTCAAATCTATATTACTGTACCATGATTGGAAACCAAACCCTACTCACATGAGTTGTTCCCATGTCTGTGCCTCTGCCCCCAGACAGAGTGAGGGCCTCCGCTTCTGCATATCCAGCATCTGTACGGCTCTTGCGCTTCATCATCTGTGGCGCAGCCAAGGTGAAAGGACCAATCGAACGCCAGAAGTGAAACGGATACACACGGATCATCAACAACTTCACAACTTCACAAGTATAGTTATCTCCTCTCTCCTCAAAGACCATTGCTCCAGCGGTAGCGCAAACCGCCCAAAAAAAGAATCGCGCACAAAAAAACAACATGCACTCCGAAATAATAACCAGCGGCTACTATAGGGTTTTTTCAATGCTATGCTGCTATACAATGCTATACATCTATTTCGCCATCCGTGACCAGCACGGGACCATCCGTCCAATGCCATCCACGCCTCGCTCCTTCCATTGAGCCCCCGTGGTGCTCGGACCGCTGATCGGTGCTCAGGTGGCCCGGGCGGACCGTGCAGGGCCGCGGCCCCGAAAGATGGGGCAAAGTGCCGAAATGATCTGCGGTGGGTCCGGTGGGTTGTAGGATTTTGCACCAACAACTGCAGAGTTCCATAGCCTATACACAGCAATATTTAATATAGATTATCTATCGATATATCAATAATGTATGCAAGTCTCCAAGTATCTGGATTCTTCCCGCGAAGTATCTGGATTCTTTCCGCGAACAAGACAATCCTACCTTGAGTCTATATTACGAGTACCCATGACCCTTCCGAGCTCTTCCAGCACCTTCCGCTCCGAGGACTCTGAGGATCTCCATCTTTTCGCCCGTCCCGGGCGCCGTGTCGGGCGCCGTGTCCCGTCCGGTCCACGGGTCTCACGACGTCTGGCCTGGCCGTGGACCGGAGTGGATGGAGGGCCTCACTATATGCCTCGATGGTGACCGAAATGATCTTCAAGTTTAAAGCTTTGAAATGTGATGGTAACTTTGTAACTGTATAAAAATCAATACTGAGCTATGCAATGT